>JAOTNS010000345.1:827500-983880 GCA_028476615.1 Culter alburnus
GAAGTCTTAAAATGTCTGTTTTTTTGTTTTGTTTTGTTTTTTTCGTCTTTCCCCAGATAACACTGCTGGAGTCGTGGCCCTGCGTGGTGGCTTTAAACGGCGGTCTCAGGAGATCTACCACCTTCCGGTGGTGATTGAGGACGGTGGCCTCCAGACTTTGAGCAGTACCAGCACCCTCACCATCCGTGTGTGCGGTTGTGACATCGATGGGTCTTTATTAACATGCAGTGCTGAAGCCATTTTCCTCCCTGTGGGCCTCAGTACCGGAGCCCTGATCGCTATTCTGGTGTGCATCGTCATACTGCTGGGTAAGCAAACATCCATCCATCAGAGCATATGACAGAGAGCTGCCTGTTCAGACACCATATACCGAATATAATCCCAACTCAATATGGAGTGACAATACATACTGCAAAGCAAAAGCTGCCAGGATCTTATTTTGAAAGATAACTAAAGAGACTGTGATAGTGTCTGTCATAGCACAGGCACTTCTGAATCACATTATTTGGCATTCTATGGAAGCTTGTTTTCACCACGGAATAAAAAAAATAAAATAAAGATAATTGCAATTTTTTTTTTTTTTTAATTTCACAATTCTGACATTTTTTCTCACAATTGCAAGTTTACATCTCACAATTCGAACTGTTTTTCCTCAGAATTGTGAGATATAGTCGCAACTGCGAGTTATAAAGTCAGAATTGCATAACATAAAGTCACAATTTTGTGTTATAAAGTCAGAATTGATATAAACTCGCTATTCTGACTTCTTTTCTCAGAATTGTGAGATATAAACTTGCAATTCATAGTTATAAAGTCCAGTTCTGAAGGGGAAAAAAGATTGACTTTTTTTTAGAATTGCAAGTTTATATCAGGCAAATCTGAACTTATACCTCACAATTCTGACGTAATAACCTGCAATTCTGACTTTATAACTTGCAATTGACTTTAGAACTCACAATTCTGACTTTAGAACTCACAATTGTGATTTTATATCTCGCAATTCTGACTTTATATCATGAAATTCTAACTTTATAACTCGCAATTGTGAGATTATATCGCACAATTCTGACTTTATAACTTTGAGTTTGTATCATGCAATTCTGTATCCATAGCATTCAGTTATCATTTTGAAAATTATTTTGCAATTTGAATCCAATTTGGTGCAAAGAATATTTGACTGTATGATCAAATAATGAGTCCAGAAATAAATTCTTAAATTCAGTTTATCAGTCACCATAGAAATGGAAGGTCATTTTGGCAAATGTAGTACTCTAGGTCATCTGGGTATTCTATGCATACAGAAAATCTGCATATTGTGGACAGTATACACACTACTCTATATACTAAGTAATGTAGTATTCAAAACAGCATTATTTTTACAATATTATTTTGTGACGCTATTGGTTTGAAAATTTCACACTTACCTTGAACTAAGTCATGAAGCACATTTGCAATTGTTTTATTTTTTTTATATATATATTATATATATATATATATATATATATGATTGGATCATGAAAAGTGCAAAAATGAGGCAGTTGGTTTGAGGGGAAAGTTTGAGAAATTTTGCTACACCAGTCGAAAAGGAAAGCGATTATGATTCTTTTTTTATTACTTCTTTGAAATAACATTCATTAATGAATCATTCACAACATGTCCATGAACGTGCATTTAAAAAGTATATTTTAATTTTGATTTCATGAAGACTTCTTTCAGCTGGCTTTAGGCTCTTGTTGGACTCCATGAACTCTATAGGTCGCTCTGAAACTCTCTGGGATGGTTTAATTAAAACACACTTGTTAATCAAGCCCTTGTATATTGGCCATTCTAGACAGGTAAGGAGGAGGATAGTTTGATAAAGCGAATAAGCAAGGGTTTAAATGAGCCTTGTCTTCGCCCATCAACGTCATGGTGAAAGCCCTAAATCTCTGAGTGTCATTAACATCAGATCGCTGGCTGAATTACTCTCTGTGTTAACTTAACCCCTGAGGTCTAGACGTGGAAATCTCAGGAGTTATAAACCCAGTTCATTTGCATACGGGATGTGCGGGGTGTTGGGGTGGAGGGGTGAGGAATGAAGTGGAGACTTTTATGGCCTCGTTTCCATGGTAATTTGTGTGGGCTGGTTGGTCATTAAGTAAGAGCGTTCTCAACAAAATGAGGTTAGCACTTGGCTGTCCTCGAATGAACCTCAGACACAGATCTCAGCATGCAGTACACTGAAGCCTTTCAATCGCAAATGATGTGTGTGTCCACTGGACTGACACTTAAGCCTATACTTCATGAAAATTACATTGCGCAGACTGTCCGTGAGCTGGACCGGAACGTGGACAATCTGCATGGTATAATTTTTGTCATCAGCACAGACTGCAAGGTCAAAGATGTAGAAGACAATGAAGTATAACTGAGGTCATCTATATTCGGATGGATGGATGGATGGATGGATGGATGGATGGATGGATGGATGGATGGATAGATAGATAGATAGATAGATAGATAGATAGATAGATAGATAGATAGAAAAAAAAAACATAATGGAGATATAATTAATTTTGATTAAGTGTTAATGAGATGATGTGGTTTTTATAATCAAATAACACTGCTTTTGTCATTTTTTACAAGATGGACAAAATTTGTCACCAAAAAAGTCATTCAGTTTAACCAAAATTTCGGTTTTACCGAATGACACTTTTGGTTATACCGAATAACAGTATTTTCAAACAATACTAACAGGCTGATATCTAGCTAGCTAGCAAAACGACAAATCAAAAATGTTACATTTAGCACAAGTTTTTAAAATATTATAACATTTTCCATGTTTTATAGCAGTTGTACCGAATGACCTGATGTTTCGGGACATGTGTATGAGCAAGTGAAAACATGAATTTTTTAAAATAGTTAGTTAGAGAGTTAGTTACTTTGCTTCACAACCATGTGGTCCTTTGCAAGTGTCTGAATGATGTCACATCCTGTCACATGATATTGACCGCATGACTTTATCCAGAATGCTCCCTTTATATTGGTTACTCCAAATGACATAAATGAAATTTTTCTGGGTATTTTTTCTCATAACAAAGCAACGACTTCTACACATTTTAAGATATTTTAATCACAAATGAAATGGCTGTATTGGCCTTTGGATGGTTAAACCGAATTACCTTTTAAATACCTCTATATATAGCAAAATATAATTAAAACCTTTTGGATTCATTAAAAGAGATCTAGTTGTACTACCCTACATACTTTAGATGTCATGTCTTTGTTTTTTATTATTATTAAGGCCTTTGGACAAAAAAAAAAAAAAAAGACCCGTCACGTCATTGACTCAAAATCATAATAATTACCCAGAAATCTAACATAGATCCTTACGCATGTTATCACGTCCGTCAAAAACTTGGGTGGGTTGTCGGTTGGAATATTAGAACTAAAACATCGACATAACACTTTCAAGGGTATAAATCACTTCAGTAAATACTTGCTGGCTAAGAAAACAATAATTACCTTACAATTCCTGTGTTTTAAAATCCACAACATTTGAATATCACAACATCAATATCTGTCAAAAAAATAACGTGCACAATACGTTTTTACGAGAAGCAAAAGTCCAGCGAGTACACGCAATTCCTGGAAAATCCACACAGTTGACGAGCTCTAACGTATTGATTTGTTTAGATGTCGTTATTTTAATACTTCTCTTCTCTGCTATTTCAGGTTAGCATTCATGCTTTTCTCTCCACTGTCTCCATCAAATTTCAACTCATTTCCTTTGTTTATCCCTCAGCATTGCACTTACAAAGGACAGTAGGCTGGATTCTTCTCTTTTTAGAGTAGAGCAAATTAAGTTGAATCACAAAAGAAGAGGGTCAGACTGAGACCTCAAATACAATTTAAGCCTTCCTGCATTAGCCATTATGGCTGAAAGAAAACTGGAATGCATTGTATTAACAGAAGGAGACATTGTAGAAGAAAATTATTTACCTTTTGCAGAGTTGATGGGTTACTTTTGACATTAGCCATATTAAAGTCAACATGAAATCAAAATCTAATGCAAATCAGGTTGTTTTTGTAATAACTTGCTCCACCTCAGAAATGGCTTTCCTTTCCAACTGACATCACAAATCCCTCTTTAAAGGGATAAAAAAAAAAAAAAAAAATGAAAATTTTCTCATCATTTTACTTGTAGAATATTGGTATCCACATAGTTTTGGTTCCCGTTGACTTTCAGTGTAATTTTTATCCATACAATGGAAATCAGATGCGATTTGGTTACCAAAATTTGTTCTTCTTTTGTCTTCCGCAGGAAAAATAAATAAATAAATAATACTTTTTTTTTTTTTCTGGACTATCCGTTTAATTGTTCCCACTGTATACACCACTTCCAGTTGTAGAATGACCTTGAGTCATTTCACTACGCTAATCTTCACACCACTGAGAAAAACAGTCAATCCATCTTTTAACATAATGTGACAGCTTGTGTTTAAGAGACTGCTGCAGAGCTCTAAAGACTGACCTGTCTCACAGATACCAGCAAGCACCTCTCAGCATCACTGCGTCCTTGCTAAGGGTGCCAGCCAGGATCACAGACAGCACAGAAAGAGAACACATTGTAGCACTGGAGATAAGCCATTATCGGCGCTTCATTTGTCAGACTGACCCATTTCCCGCTCCACGGATGCAGTCATGGCAGACAGAGCAAGAGATCAGCGTACCGAGGATGAGGGCTTATCAATCTCTAGCCTATCTCCTGCATATGCCAGTCAAATCACAAACACTGACTCACAAAATAGGCTACATGTCTGACATGTTTGAATGGTTGAGAGCTGCAATGCAAATATATGTCACTTGGGGGCACTGTCATCTCACAGACACTGATGTAGACTGTTAGACCATATAGTAACAACCTTGTTGTTTGTTTTATAGCAGTTTCCTCTAATTTGATGCATACTAATAAACATAGTACAGGTGTTAACTTATGTACTTAGAAATCTCCTGAACCTATACAACCACTCCACATCTCCATTACAGGCAAGCACAGTGTGAGACACAGTATGTATGTGTTCATCATGGCTCTGTTCCAAATCATAGTGAGCTACTGCATTCTAAGGCCACATAGTAAATGAAATCTATCTATCTATCTATCTGTATCCAATCAGGGGTAACGGTACACAAAACTGACAGTTCGGTACGTACCTCGGTTTTGAAGTTGCGGTTTGGTACGGATTCGGTACAGCAGGGGGGAGAAAACTAAACATAAAACATAAACATAAAACTTTTTTTTTAATTTAACTGGTTTACTGAACAAATTGTGTCTCTGTCTTTAAATGAAATCAATTATAATTAAAGGTTTCTTAAGGATAAAAAAATATCTCTGCTAATGCTGTGAACTATATAGGGATCCCTTATAATATTAAATTCAAAATATTAAAATAGCCCAAATTATTAAATCCAATTGCTATTTATTTTCAACACTCAAATAACAAAGTGTAGCCTATGCAAACGTAAATTGCACATAAGGCAGTTTTTGCATTAACTTTAAAATCAAATTATAAAATGATGTCTTTACTCCAATTCGTTGTTGAAATATAACCCTCTACCGCACGCATTATGATAAATCTATAGAAAAAAATATTTGACTCTTTTTCTTTTCTTAGAATGGCTTAACTTGAAGTGCTGTAAAAAAAAAAAAAAAAAAAAAAAAAAAATGGAAAAAATTTGTAATGTACTTTATGATATGTTGCCACTTGGCAACAACGTACAATAGTGGAAATAATTTAGAATAAGTGTAAGTGTATATAGTTAATGATTTTCCTCAGAAATATTGTTTGTATTGAATCAATTGGTGCTATTATAAGCTTTAGCAGTAATTATAAACATTATACATATTTTCCAACATCTTGTGCTTTTATTTATTCCATTCTCTTTTGCTGAATAATGCTTTATATTCTTTGAATTTCATTACGTTTTTCATGAATATTACTTAAATTGCAAATTTAGACAGTTAAAAACAAATCTAATACTGTTCATCATGTATCATAAAACACTGACATAAAACCAAAAACATTGCGGTTCATGAAAATTCAACATTATGCAATCTTACGAGAGGAAGGTTATGAACATGAACCCCCCATAATCCTTGAAACTTCACCTTTTTTCTCTACGAAACTTCAAAAAGCAGTTTTTTTCAGAGGTGAGGCACAGGTACACATCACATGTGGTGCACTTCACCCTAACAATACACTTACATCCACTTGCACCTGCCTTTTTGAGACACCATGGTAGGCCAGGTCTGGGCCAGTAGTACTGGCTGTGGTGGCAGTGGGCAGGCAGGTCTCCGATGTTGATTTAATCCATAATACAAATGCCATGGCAGTCCTTAACATATGACTAATCAACATTATATCACTAGCATTAATGTTGTTATTGTTATAGCTTAACAGACTAGAGCTGGCCTTTGCTAGCTATCTAACCTATTATAATAATGCCATTATTGCACAGTGTTGCCATACAGACATTTTATCGATTTACCAAAAACTAATTTCATAAAAACTTTTTTGAGTGGTGAATATGTCATCATAACTTAACTGAGATGATGTTACCAATTTTTTTGTGAATGTGACATGGGCGGGTCCTTGTTTGTTACTGACGTTTTAGTTTGCTTTCAGGAACTACCGACAAGAGACGGCAGTCTATCAGAAATCGCGCCACAGAAAAAAATTGCATGTCATGTGACTTAACCAAAGCACATCATTGGCTAAACTTAGGTCTTCTCTTACCAACAAAAAAAACAAGGAAATGAACACAAAGAGTATGTTGCCATATGGCAACACCATGCGGTAGAAGGATAATCATTTACACAGTTGCTGTCATTTTCATGACAGATTTAAACATACATTAAATAATCAAGACATCACTAACAAGTAAAGTATGAAAGTTCATTTCTCTAGCGAACTAACAAGCTGTGGCCACTGAATGACTTGCCTGAGGTAAATGTAATGCTATTTGACATTGTTTACAAGCTCTTTTATTGACGTCTTTCCACCATCAAAACACTGATCGAGCGATTACATGAGATAT
The DNA here is from genome assembly GCA_028476615.1 of Culter alburnus. Taxonomy (NCBI): domain Eukaryota; kingdom Metazoa; phylum Chordata; class Actinopteri; order Cypriniformes; family Xenocyprididae; genus Culter; species Culter alburnus. The sequence continues at coordinate 834,575 of JAOTNS010000345.1, forward strand.
CATATGTTTCAGTAAGTTATACTGTATCTTTCAACATACTTTCAGATGTTCATGATTAGTAACTAGCATTAAAGAGAAAGGCATGATCACGTTCGCTCGCGCTTCATGCTGCCGCTTGAACTGAGGTGTCTATACAGCGATCTGTCTATTGTTCGTTGAGGATCTTCTGTGGCCAGTCAATATAAAATGAATGACAAAGCAAGAAGAGTGTGTTCTGAAATAGTCACACACGATGGGTGAGAGAGTCCATCAGATGGAGGGCACACATTACTGCTGCAGCTTTCATTCCACGTCTAAATGATGACTGCAGTCAGGAGCTGTTTGCCAATCATGAAAAACTCTGACAAATGAGGGGGTTGTCGCCTTGATTGAATGAGGAAGAGTGTTTCCACTGGCCTCTGTCGTCTTTCTGCCTGCCTCACTCTCTGATTGTACAGACAGCATAATGAGGACAATTTGAGTCACCCGCAGAAAAATGAATGGGGAGAAATCACAACACTCAATACGGTGGCTATAGGAACAGAAGACCCGCATTCTAATTATTACGAGCTAACTGTCTCTTTTTTTCCCCTGTCACATGCATACTGGCTTGACTAGCCTGAAAAAAAAATATGCATGAGCTAAATAACTAAAATGTATGCTATCATTGTTTTCAGATTGTATTAACTGTTTTGTGCATATTTTTTTAAAGATGCAGTCACATTTACCACTCGAGTCATTTCGATAGGAATCCATGTGAATGGGAATTTTACACAAAAGATTTTGCTACGTCAATATAGTCAATAAGCCTTTTTGCCCACAAAACATTTTACTGAAATGTTGTTAATATGACCTTAAGTCATGTGATAATGATTTTCATTATTCAAATTAAGAGAAAATAAAAAAAAAAATTGCACAGCGACTCCACACACCAGCCACTTTATTAGGTACACCTGCTCAACTGCCTATTAACGCAAATATCTAATTAGCCAATCACATGACATGTAACCCAGTGCATGTAGACATGGTCAAGACAAAGTTCAAATTGAGCATCAGAATGGGGAAGAAAGGTGATATAACAGACTATGGTTGTTGGTGCCAGACAGGCTGCTCTGAGTATTTCAGAAACTGTTGATCTAGTGTGATTTTCTCCCATAACCATCTCTAGGGTTTACAGAGAATGGTCCGAAAAAGGAAAAATATCCATTGAGTGCCAGTTCTATGGGTGAAAATGCCTTGTTGATGCCAGAGGTCAGAGGAGAATGACAGACAAATCTGCAGCAGCTGCGTGATGCTATCATGTCAATATGGACCAAAATCTCTGAGGAACAAGGCGTTTCCTGCACCTTGTTGAATCTATGCCACAAATAGAAATATACAGAAAATCGCTCCCCAGAAGGAGTTGCTGAAATCCTGTTGACATATTTCCTATTTTAGTTCCAGGAAGAGAAAACTCCATTTTAAAAGTGTATAAAAACTTTATGTATTTATAAAATGTTTATCTATATTTATAAAAAAATATATGTACGTATAAAAGTGTATCTGTATATTTTTTTTGTATTTATCTATAAAAAGTGCATAAAAGTTGATTTTGACCACTTATGTTCACACTGCAGGTAAATGTGGCCCAAATCTGATTTATTTGCCCACATGTGACTCATATCGGTGACAGTGTGAACAGTACACACCACATGGAATCTGATCTTTTCATTTCAGATTTGGGCCTCTTCCATATGTGATACTAAATCCGATGCAGGTCAGATGTGAACAGTCATATTGAAATTCATGCGTTTTTTACATCACTCGAAATCAGCGTTCGTACTTTTACATACCCAATGTTATCAAGACAGTTGCGAAAGGTAGTCAGTAAGGAGGGCAGTGATATCAAAACTCGTATCTCTATAAGCAAAACATGAAGGCTTGTATCATAAAAGTTTGAGCTTTGTTATCATAAAAACTCTGCTCTTTTGTCACATCATTGTCTTTATTTTTCATATTGCTTCCGCAGCAGATCACACTATAACACGTAATTGCTTACTTTAATGCCCTCCGTGTTTTACTTCTATATGACAGCATGCTGTGTGTGTTGCCAAGTCTGCAATTTTCCCACAGAATTGACCCTTCGCCAGGAGTTTGATTGACATGCGATCTAACCAATCATAATGCCGAATCTGCCATTTTGCAGATTCAGGGGAGTTAGCAGATTAATGTAGGTGGAACTTGAAAAATGGTGTGTACTGACGTCTTTCCATGATTGAAACAACATTCCTTATGATGTTCACTCATGTTTATTTGATGCTATAAATGAACTAGTAGGAAGGGATGATCGGTTCACGAGCCGCTTGAACTGAGGCGCTACAGCGATCTGTCACGACATATTAAAGAGCCACAAAACAGTATTTATTGTTTAAATTTCTTTGAAAATGAGACTTTTCATATCAAAAGTAACCTGCTCTGTCTTGTCTTGTCATTGTCAGTGTCCTCTTTGCTCCACGATTTTTCACTGCGTCAGAACATCATGTGTGGTGAGAGATTGGCATGGCTTGTCGGACATAGCAACAGTAACTAAACTCTTTGCGAACGGTCTTTTGGGTTACTTTTTCAGTGTTGCCGCAAGTTTGTTTTGCAACTCCGTGGGTTGAAGCAACCGTGGTATTTAACTGGGATTTTTTACCGGGATACCCAACAGAAAGCAATTGGGCTAGTTTTGGACTAGTTTGGAGAAGCAATTGAGTGGTAAAAACCTGGCATCCCCATTTGTATTGTCCTTTTGTGCATACAGGTCAGTTCAGAACCATGATCTGTTCACACTGGAAATCTGATTTTGGCCACGTTTAAAGCAACAATGTGAACAGCTATACAAAAAAAAAAAAAAAAAAATCAGATCTGAGCAAAAATCAGAATTGAGCATAAATGCTCGCAGTGTGAACGTAGCCTTAGAAACCTTGTTTTAGCACATTCTGATAGCATCCTTGTTGATGTGTATGAGGGTGATAAATTTAATTTCTGTTTCCCGCAGTGATCGTGGTACTCTACGTGGGGGTTCGGCGGCAGAAGAAAAAAGAGACTCTCATGACGTCCAAAGAGGACATCCGTGACAACGTCATCCATTACGATGATGAAGGAGGCGGCGAGGAGGACACGCACGCCTTCGACATGGGCACCCTCCGCAACCCCAAAGTCATCAAGGAAAACCTGTTTCGCCGAGACGTTAAGCCAGAGTTGGGTTTGTGTCCACGGCGGCCAGCAGCCTCGCAGAACAGCGCTGACATCAGCAACTTCATCAGTCAGAGGCTGCAAGAGCACGACGGTGACACTTCCGCTCCGCCATACGACTCGCTGGCCACATACGCCTATGAGGGCGAGGGCTCGGTGGCGGAGAGTCTAAGCTCTATAGAGTCTGTGAAGGGGGAAACGGAGGAGGACTATGATTACCTCAACGAGTGGGGGCCTCGCTTCAAAACCCTCGCAGGGATATTTGGAGAAAGATCAGAGAGCCAATCAGACGTAACATCCAGCACCACCACTGAAAACAAACACTGATGTTTTTTTTTTTTTTTTTCCCCTTTCTTTTCTTTGCTTTGAAACAAACATAGATGTGTGTTTTCTTTTACAAGATTTCATTATATTATTTTGTAGTGGTTCTTTTTGACCTTTTTCTTTTTGAACTTTTTAGTTTGCCTTGATTTCATACTCAAAACAAGAGAGGATAAAGGAAGCCAGAATAAAATGCAGCCTTTGGATTATCTGTAAATGAATGTTGGAGGTTTTTGGTCATATTTATTCAGCTTTGCTTTTCACAAAAAAAGAGAGAAAAAGAACCACATAGAAGATGCAAAATTTTTCTGACATCCTTAAAAAGTGCCTCAATGGAGTCGGTTTGTTATTCTTCTTTTTATGGTTTAGCTTTGTTTCGTCACCCTTCTTAAGGATGAATGGCGTCCCTAACCGAAGCTGACCGTGACCTGGATTCCAAGCTTTGGTGGAGGGAGTTTTGAGGAGGAAATATCTTCACGGGCCTCGTTTGGCCAAAGATGTTTTTGAATGTTATTTATGATTCTATTTATTTATTTGCGAGGCTGTTGAGACGGGTTGTAATGTTTTGTTATGTATTTATCTATTTATCATGATTTCGAATCAAATATGAATTTCTTATTTTTTTGACGACACAAGGATTTTCATAATTATTTGCTCCTCACGAGGACATGGACGTTGTAGTCCCAAGAGGAACTTGTATAGACTTGTACTTGTTGTAAAAAAATCTACTTTAGGGCTAAACATGAGCTATTACAGTTGAGTCCTGTAATAAACACAGTTTTCTTAAATAAACACCACTTGGAGAAAAAAAAAAAACAACAACAACTTTTATTTAGGCCTGTCCCTAATGCCTGAATTTCCCCATCGTAAACTAAAGGTCTGACTGTGCTTGAGGTATGCTGATATAACAGTCCGAGCAGAGTGAGACTGCTGAAAATGAGATGGGTTATCAAATATACTCTTTGATCTTATCATGGTGTCTGCTGAGTGGGAAGGAGATTTCTTGAATCACACACTGCCAATCAATGAAAAGAAGGCTGCATACCAGGCACACACACACATTATATCACTGTTAGCACATCAGTCGTTGTGCAATACAACCATAATGAGTCCATAGATAGTTTTCAAGCCTTCGATAAGAGACTTTATCAGATAAACAAGCAATCAATCACTATGCAAACAATTGTCTTTAACAGAAATAGAAGACAAGAGATAGACATAGTTATATATTCCAAACATAATCGATCCATTTTAATCATCCATTGGGACATTAATTTAGTTGGTAGAGCTAATTAAAATTTCCTCATAATGTACCATTCTATATCTGTTATTCATGGGACATGAATTCAGACTGCTGTGAAACCCTCTGAGTCTAAATCAAACATCACCATGCAGGCATGTCAGTGGAGAACCTCTGTACCTGTTGTGTTTGTATTACTTTGTCTTGGGGGCATGATCTAGGGCACTCTATGAATATGCAAATGAGCCTGTCGTTACTAATTTGCTTAATGACTCTCTCCATGGGAAAGTCGGACAGTGATAAAATCTGCTGATCTTTTCTGTGAGCTCTGGAGCTCATTAGACAGCAGGAAGCCAGAACTGCTGGAAACACTTAGGATGTTTTGGACAGATAACATACAGAAAGATTATGCGCAATAAAAGACAGAATTTTTCAAATTTACATTTAGGCCTACATTTAATCATTTAGCAGACACTTTTATTTAAAATGATTTATAAAAGAGAAACAGCACCATGAATGCATTTTACAGGAGTTAACATATTTAGAGCATAAAATCACATCTAATGATCAGAAACAAGTGATCTTTAGACATAAAGGGGTGATCATATACTAATATATTATATATATATATATATATATATATATAGTAAACAACATGTTGGGTGCAAGAGAAATCGGCAGAAATAAAGATCTGAGCGACTTTGACAAGGGCCAGATTGTTATGGCAAGACGACTGAGTCAGAGTATCTCTGAAACGAGTAGGTTTGTGTGTTGCTCCCGGTCAGGAGTAGTGAGAATTTACCATTTTCAAGGTAGCAAAACAAAGGCCTCCAATATACAATGCATTAGTATCTTTGGTCCTTTTTACACCTGGTATTAAGATGTGTTTTGGTCAATCGGATCGCGAGTGGACGACGCTAAATACAGGTGTAAACGAGGTCTAAAATGTTTTGAGCTTGTCCTTTTTCGACTACTTCCAGACGTAGTGGAAAACACATTCGACAGGATTGCTTTCGTAGTGTAGACGCTCATGTGGTCGAATGCGTTTGAACAGCCACAAAAGACCACCTTCTCTCCGCCTACTGACATAATGCGTAAACATTATGGGAAGGGCGCTAGCCATATGGGATTTAAACTTTGTTGGCTAGAGACCCAGGTTTGGTTTAAAGAGGAAAAAATGTACCAAGCACAATGTTCTCTCACCATTCCTGATCTTTAACACACTCTCACAGCGTTCGGCAGTTTTGCGCCAGTCTGAGCAGAAAAGAAAGCTGCTGCTCTCCGTATGTTTTTCTGCCGTCTCCGTGCGCGTTCATATGTGAATTGTGCAAGCTTATTTTGTGCATTAGATCAAAAAATCTGAAAAAGCCCATACATTTACCCACCTATAGACCCTTCCCTTGAAGAAATCAAGACAGAAGTGGTTGAAAGTGAGACGAATTAAAACAACAGGTGTAAACAGGGAATATGTCTCCTCCATCTACTTGTGATCCAATCGACCAAAACTCATCTTAATACCAGGTGGAAACAGGGCCATAGATTACTGCACAGAAACAGACATAAAGAGGAATTTCTATTTGAATCTCTATTTGAAACCTGTCTGCACATTTATTGTCTCTCTGGAACCATTCTTTCAGGGAAGAAGAAAAAAAAAAAGAAGAAGAATGACATTCCCAGCTCTGTCCTGAAGGTCAGCACCAAGACATTCCCCTGAACTCTGTCCTGTTTTGTTATTGTTTTCATTCTTTGCCAGACACTTTATGCCATTCTGTCCTGTGGCGTGACACTCAGATGCTCATTCTGACTCCCATTCTCGAGGGTATTTAAATCCCTGTGTATCTGGGTTCTACAGGGGACGGATGGTTATATAGTGTATGAATGTGTGTGTGTTTGTGTGCATGTGTGTTACGATAAATTTGAATTTCATCCTATCTGAGGTAAATTACATTCAGATCTCCTGTCCTTGTGATTTAAAAGTCACGCTCTGAAAATACTTAATCATGTTATCCAATCGCTCACTCTCTCTCTCTCCTTTTTCTTTCCCTTGTTCTTCATGCTTCATATCCAGAATCTACTTCAAATGAGCTTCAATTCACATCCATAATCTACAAATATTGGAGTCTCTAAACTACATTTGTAAGGACAAACTGGTCCAATATTGTTAAAATGATTCTTAGATCAAGTAAATAATGCTGTATAACAGCCAAAGATTTAAAGTTTTTTGGATTTACTTGCTTTTCTCAAGTATTTTTTTAAGTTGAACCAAGAAACATAGCAGGTAAGTTTGACTAATGCACTTTTCTGCAAATACTGTATGACTACACAAATGGTTTTGAGATTCACTCCCATTTGCCTTCTTCCCAGCATGCATTGTGGTATAAATAATTAATATGATTGTTTTGTTTGCCTGTTAGAGCCAATTTTTTATTTTCATTGTTGATTCTGCCACATTTAGTAACTTGTCTTGTGACGCCATAATGAGTTTACTTGTTCTTCTTAAAATGATCTCTTTGCACTTAGCTCTCTATGAAATGTACATTTCTTAAAGAAAACATAAGATGAGATACTTTTAACAATTTAAAACCATGTGAATAAAAGGAACACTTTGTACAGAACTCTTCAGCTGATTAAGAAATCAAGTAATTGCTTAAGTAAATTGCTGCAATAATGGCAAATTTGAGTTCAGTCAAGACGTTAATTTAAAATAAGTAAATGAGCTGAACAAAAAGCCATGTGACTATTGCCTTTTGCAAGCATTCTTTAAAGTGAATTGAAAACTTTATCAATGTAAATAATCGGTCACACTTTAGAATCGGTCACACTTCAGATCCATTCTTACTATTAACTAACTATTAACTATGACTTTTGCCTCAATAAACTGCTAATTACCGCTTATTAATAGTTAGTAAGGTCGTTGTTAAGTTTAGGTATTGGGTAGGATTAAGGGATGTAATATGATCATGCAGAATAAAGATTATAGGATTATGTGCTTTATAAGTACTAATAAATAGCCAATATCCTAGTAATATAATAAGCAACTAGTTAATAGTGAGAGTTGGACCCTAAACTAAAGTGCTACCTAATAATCTTATTATTATAATCTCCAAATAAAAAGAGAAAATAATGAATTAATATGTAGTTTCATTAAGAAAGTATAAAATTCACTAGAATATCCAAAGATAGCCTCACCCCATATGGACCCCACGGTTGAAATCGCTGGGGCCTCCCGAAAACCTATATTGTGATGTACTCCTTTACTATGATATAGATTTTGGTCATGCGCCCCATCCCACCTCTCACAACTCATACTTAGCCATGATAATGGAAGGTGAAACACCATCATATGTCAGTGTGGTTCATACTGCGTGGCTGCGACAGAAGCAGGTCAATGTCTAAACATAAATTTTTATCTTGAAATGTCAGGTAACACATCTATTACCATTAATATACGTGGCAGAGACTGTTAACCTGCAGAAAAGGTCATAACCTTGTCACTTCCCTGCTCGATAACATGCTTCTTGCTCAGGGACACAGTCACCCTGTGACCAGTCAAGGAAAATATATTGGTTTTTATTATGGATCACACATATTTGCAGAATAGACAATGATCCAAGCAGCTGTCCAAAGGATTTTATTCACGACTTTCCTATTGCCCTTTTAATACTATAAAATTCAACACCTGTCAGTTACACATCCAGGCTGCAAATGCCCTTGTGACATTGTGTAGCTTCTTGAATGAATGAATGAATGAATGTTCTTTAGTGACAAATAAATCCTTTGTCTGGCGAAGGGTATCACCTTAAACAGGCCTGAGAAAAATTTTATCCTAGAATGTTTTATTAATCATGTCATATGTCTCCTATTGGCATTTTAGTAAAACAAATACCGAATTATGAACCATTTTTTTTAATTGGTTCTTGTGCATGAATAGATCAAAATAGCAAAACCTCACACACTGAATCAAACAGCTCATTCACTCACTGACTCATTCGAACAGCTCTCTCATTACTATGAATCATTCGAGCAGTTCACTCACATTTATGTGTGTTCATCTTGAAGCGGTGCTACGCAGAGTCGCAGACCAATCGGTAAGACTTCAACGTACTACGGCAGCAATTCGAAATCATACAGAACCGTCTGCTCTCTATTCGCTCTTGGGGTACTTTGATGACATACATCGAAAACAACTATCAATTTGACCGTTCGCAAAGACTTTAGTTACTGTTGCTACGTCCGACAACCCATGCAATCTCTCGCCACACATGATGTTCTCACGCAGTGAAAAATACATCACAGAGCAAAGAGGACACTGACAATGCGTCGACAGACAAGACAGAGCAGGTTACTTTTGATATGAAACAGGTGTCTCGATTTTCAAATTTTTTAATTTTTAAAGAAATTTAAACAAATCTTTAATGTGTCGTGACAGATCACTGTAGCACCTCAGTTCAAGCGGCTCATGAACCGATCATCTCTTCCTACTAGTTCATTTATAGCATCAAATAAACATGAATGAAAAGCATAAGGAATGTTGTTTCAATCGCAGAAAGACGTCAGTACACACCATTTTTCATGTTCAAGTCCACCGACATTAGTCTGCTAACTCCCCTGACTGCTTTGTCAGACAAAATGGCGGACTCTGCGTTATGATTGGTTAGACCGCCTGTCAATCAAACTCCTGGCGAAGGGTCAATTCAAGACTGCTCGAGCTCGCTCATACATTTAGAAGTGGTTTCTCTCACTCGGCAAAATGCGAGGTGTTTTAAGGCAGGAACACACCAAGCCGACGCCGACGAACTAGTGGCGACGAAAGCAGACTGCGGGGTTGGCTCATGTCGGCAGCGTCTTTGTCCAAAGTTGCCCTGACACACCAAACCGACGCTCGGCAGCTGACGGCCAAGTAGCACGTCCGTTCTGCGCCTGCGTAAGATGAAATGCCTGTCCTAACCAGCAGGTGGCAGTAGCTGAACAGCCAATCAGAATGATCAGATGGCCCGACGGACCGACGAGCTCCGACACCGATTCAACATGTCGAATCGGCTGAAAAAAAGCCGACGAAGACCAACTTCAGCTGACGGTGTGGAACACACTGAGGAAACTTAGTCGGCCGACTAAGAAAAACTGCCCGACGGCTGACCGTTGGCTTGGTGTGTTCCAGCCTTTAGAACACATAACAAAAAGATGGCTGTATAAAGTGGATATTTACCTACAATCCATTGAAAACAAACTTTAAAATACTTTGCATCGTGTGGTAGCGATGATGAACTTCATTTCAACTTCAAACACTTTTCTGACCAAAACACTATCAAACAAGTACACGAAAACACTTGATATATTGATGTTCTTACCATAACGCATGACCATATATTTTTTTTATTATTATTTTTATTTTTATTTTAAATATACTTTGGAGTACTAGGCTAACATGTAAATTGAGTACTACGGTACAAGAAAATGACCTAATGAATCATTCAGTTTTGACTGATAAAGTGATATTTTTTCTTTGCAAAAATATTTTGGAAGATAGTGATTTTTTATTCTTGTGGTTTCTGAGAAATGTGGTTAGAACATCAGCAATGATTCAATATTTGATAGACAAAAAATGCCTTCCTAAAGATTCTGATATGCCTCGTATTGAGCTACTATCTTATTTATTTAGCCTGTTGTAGGCTATTGCCTAGGATACAGAGCGTTGATTCGGTATTATGCGTGTATTAGTTATTGATATAGATTGTTACAGACACTCTGCTCTCCATTTTGATTGCATTTATTTAAGGGTAAAGTGTGTCATTTTACAGCTAATACTAAAAAAATAGGTTGATTAAACTTATATTTGATGCATTTCAACTGGACCCGACTGAAACATTATTACTTTATAAAGGAATAAACACGATTGGCCCTAGTATTAACCAATGCAAGGATACACTTTGAAATCGTGCTGCTCGCAGTAAGTAAGTAAATGCATAAATAAATACAAAATGATTCAATAATCCTGAAAGGGGGGAAAAACTGCAGGTTAAACCAAAAGGTAACAAAAGGAATCTGCACATTTCTATTTATCAAGGAGAGGCTTTACAGTTTAAAGTGCTGAACTATGAATAAATGGTTCCCCATTGATCAGGACTTCAGAGTAAACATGGCACGCTTTAACATGCTTAAGCAAAGGAGGTGGATTTTCTGACAATTTCTTTATTATTAGGCAAACATTAATATTGCCTTTATATATGTCATAGTTCTCAGGCTGCTTCAGTAGTGCAGCACATCAATTTTAAAACAGCATCTCGAATGCCTTAGGAGTTTTCATGCGAGATAGGTTTCTAGGATTGTTGAAGAGGGCAAGTTAAAAATTAGAACTAGAAAACAGGGAGAGAATTGTTGAATTATGGGCTTTTATTCTTTCTGGGCTTTTTGCCATTTTGTCATCAGTGAGAGTCTTAGAGGTCACAGGAGAAGATAACGCAATGAGTTTAAGCTCCACAATGCATTGTATCAGGTCTATTTCACACTTTTAAGAGTCCCCGAATCATTGGTAAAACATCTACTGTAATAAAATGAAACGTTTGCATGCCAATGACTCCTATTTAGCATTGAGAAACTAAATACTATATAGTTTATCAAACCATGTGCTATTCTTATTGTCTGTCGCTTTTCATACTGTATGCTAGTTGAAAGATATTTTTTTAACAAGGTCCCTGATTATTTCAATCCTTAACAGGTTGTGCAGCTTTAGGCTTAGATTGTTTAGTCAACCTGTCACAATGTACAGTAAAGCAGATTTGCAAAGAGGCTGTAAGTAGTTAAAAGCTATTTGACCAGAGTGCAAACCCATGGCTTGCAGCAAGGATCTATTTCTCATTTCATGTGCAAAGAGGGCATTTACATGAAAGGTCATGAAATCTAAATAATGAAAACATCATTAACATTATTATAAGTTAATATCATAACATTGTTAGTCAGGCAGAACAATTAAGCACTAGCACAGCATGTAGTGGAGAGGAAAGGAGAAGCTCAGCATGTGTCAGAAAGACAAGTAACTGACTTGTACATGGCGCTTAATGTAGCAGGTGATTTTAGGTATGATCTCATCCTCTCCTTGGATCATAATTACGTTCCTGCTGTTTCTAGACTTCGAGCAGACAGAACAGAGAGCGCTTAGATCACTTTCTCTCTGAAGACACCCGTATGAGCTAAAACATGGTAACACAGGAGGAGACTTTTTGATTATTTTGAAAGCTTAACACATTTTTGAACCTATTCAACGTCAATTAATTCATTTCCAGTCCCCTCACCCATGGGGTTTGGTACAGTATAATGACATGCCTGTCCAAAAAAAAAAAAAATAATAATAAAAACTATGGAATTTGTGTTAAATGATGGATTTGTGTGGTAAGCAAAAATAGAAAATTAATTTTGTTATTCTAATTAGGCTATTCTGAATATTTCAAAATATTGTTCACATTAAAGCTGCTGTCTTTTGGCCCTCTAGCGGTTAATAAACAGAACTGCACGTGTCTTGCGGAGGAACATTCTAGCCGGAGCTACTTTTCTCCGTGTATGTCTATGGTGAGTCACGCAGTTACTGTGATACTCTGCGGCGAGTCCTACCAGTCCGATCTGAAATAGTCAAAATATAAAAACTTATTATAAGTGTACCATAATGATTCAGGATAAGACAAAAACACGGATTGGAAAATGGATTCATGTTGCATATTCTTATTATATAAATTTTGGAAATCTTTAACACAAAAAAAGTTGCGGACTGCAACTTTAAATATGACACTTGACAGTGCAAGTTTGACCTTGTTGTTGAGCAACCGAAGCGCGAGCTGTTAAAGCTTCACCCTCTTTTTGAAAGTGACCGGGAGCAGCAGCTCATTTGCATTTAAAGGAACACACACAAAAATGGCGTGTTTTTGCTCACACCCAATTAGGGGCAAATTTGACAAGCTATAATAAATGATCTGTGGCATATTTTGAGCTGAAACTTTAAAGACACTTTCTGTGGACACCAGAGACTTATATTACATCTTGTAGAAGGGGCATTATAGGTCCCCTTTAACAAAGATTAATAAGTACTGCAACAAATCTATTGCTTATTGTTATTTAAGTTAATGCATAACCTCAACTAATGGAACCTTATTGTAAAGTGAACCTTTGTCTTTTTTAGAATAGATGTGTTCACTGTGAACTATTGATTCTTAAACAAATAGTGGATTCACAGCCAGTGCTAAAGTTTAAAATGATTTAAACTTCCGAGGGATTCAATAAAGGTTCCAAGAGGTTTCACGATTTCACTTTTTGGGTTCCAGTGTTATTTGGGTGTGAAATTAAAGCAATAGCCATTTCATTTGCATTATTGTACATTTCTTTTGCAGCCATAATAACGTGTAAAATGTATGCTACCATCCAATGCACTCGTAACACCGAGGCATCTGTCATTATAACGTCATGCATTTAAAGGGTTACTTCAGGATTTAGCATTAAGCTTTGTATTAGTAGAAAACCACTAGTATTTTCGAATTAGCGTGCTTTCCCCCTTCATATCAGCCCGAGATGAGAGATTTATGCATTTTTATTCTGTAAAAAAGCCTCCGATGACGCAAAAATCGTCATTTTGCGTCATCAGAGGCTTTTTTGGCCAGAGGCTTAAAACTACAGCCAGTAATAGCAAGTAGTTCCGCATTTTTTCACCACGCCCATACATATGCGCGTTTGAGGTTACTCACGGACATAGATCAGGCCAGGCTGTTCGTCCTCTGGGAAAGTGAATATAGATGGTATCGCGGTGTCCTTCAGAATGGTTCTCTTCATTGCAAAGATATTTGGTTCGTAGTCCTCGTGCTTGAAATGGAGACTACATATTCTGCGTTTTTTTAGGTTTTCTATAACGGTGTCATCTCCAAACTTCGGGTGTTTGATGGCCCGCAGCCACTGTTTACATCGCTCCAAATCTTTAACTTAATCGGAAAATGATGGAAACTTACTTGTCCTTTCCTGGTTTTGGGTGTACATCCAGGTACAAAGCAATTTAGCACCATTTCGCTGTAAATGTATGAACTAACTCACGATTTATTTGTTTGAATTTTCCTGAATGCCGCCTGTAACCGATAGGCGTGGTTTGGGCGTGGCCTCGCAAGGGCAGCAAAACAAGTGCATTCTGGGAGTTGTTGTCTTTCATCCACATTAGTCAAAAATACATTTTCTGCCTTTTCTCAGTCTAGAAAGCTCCAAATTCAAAAATAATTTCACATTTCTACTACATAAATGACCAATTTTAAATACACATTCATCTTTCCAGGGGTGAAGTACCCCTTTAAGTCAAACTCAACATGGAAGTCACCTAGCCTAAAACCCCCAAATAAATATAACTGCATCTGAATTCAGAATGATGAAAATTATATATTTATATCAGTTATTTATTTCTATCTACAGTATATAGTATATATATATATATATATATCATACTGATATTATAATATATCAGTATTTCTGCAGTTTCAAATCGACAAGTCCCTTTCAACATTGCAACTCGGCATCTCTAGAATTACAAGTTTTCCACTAGTAAATGTGACATTGCTCGGTCTTTCATATGCTTGGAACCCATACTGTAATTATGATATTTCTGACTTCATTTGAAGAGCACGTACGAAACGATAAATTCTATATATTAAAAAAATCTTTCCAAGACTGCTGATTTGTCCACTATCCGATCACAAATATTCAAATTCAGTTCAAGTTTATTTTTTTTTTTCCACTTTTTATGATACAAATAATTTCAAAGCAGTTTCACAGAATAAAATGATGCCTTATAAATCTCCAATGAGCAAGCCAAAGGTGTAGCAATGTGTGTGGAGAAAAATACACTATAATTATATACATTTCTGATAAATGATTCACGGCCTGGGTGGAATCGCAGGTCCAATAATTGGTGACCTGTGCTCTAGTTTGATGTCGCCTTTAGTCCTCCCCACACTTCCACTTGTAATTACCTCACTAATGACTGTAAAACTAAAAAATGATCTGTATGAACACTTGTAATCAGGTCTATTGTTCAGGATTGCAATAGTTCAGTGTCACGCTTCAGCGTCATGCCAATTTATGGATAATTATGAGCCTCCAGACGGTAGGAAGATTTACAGGTCAGCTCTGTACCAGCTCCACACAAACATTCCCTCGCGTCCCAACATGTGATCCCATCGTCCGCCTCGGTCCTTCACTCTTTTTATGCGCTGGCTGTCAGCTGATGGAGCCCTTGCAGTAAATTGAAAAGGATGATGGTCTGACGGCTTGATGATAGTAATTATCTTCTCAGCACTGGCTGTAACATTTTCAAAATGATCAACGGAGGCGCAGGGGCTGGTTGGAAGGACTGTTTTTGTCTGAAGTGCTGCAGCTAATTTGGTAGCCACGAAAATAAAAATAAAAGAACACACTCCCTCTGAATATGAGCGAACACTGAAGACAAAATAAACCTTACAGGCTATCTGCTCTGCCGCTGATTGTGTGTTTTAAAAATGTACGGGATCGTTTCATCCCTGAGGCAACCAAGCGGACACCCAGGGGTCTGAAGACAGGAAGCAGTGAATTAACTGACGTCTCCTCTAACAAATATTGAAAATCTGTAAAACTTTCTAAATAGTCCCACTGAGCAATTCTCCCTCTAAGCTGCATGTATGTGCTTCTGGTGGTGTTGCCCCTGTGCAGACAGACAAAAATTCATGCTGAAGAAAAACTTAGAGATTCCAAAATTTGTTTGAGAGTTAAATGGATGGATAGAGTCCATCAAGATGTCCACTGATACAGGAGATTTCAAAAAGTAATTGCATGGTTGCAAGTTAAAAATGTAAATTTTCTGCAATGTTGAAGTTTTTGTGGTTACCATTGTGCTGAAGAAACAACATGAATGTAAACACTACATTGACTCTATGGGCCCTATCATACACCTGGCACCAGGTGCGACGCAAGTGGTTTTTGCTAGTTTCAGCCCGACGCAGTTATCATTTTCACATCCTGCGCCACGTTGTTTAAATAGCAAATGCATTTGTGCCCATTTGTGCGCCCATGGGTGTGCTGGTCTGAAAACAAGATGTGCATTGTTGGTGCTCTTTAAATAACAAAACAAATATTGTGCCATTGACTTTAGACTAGGTTTCAGTCAATGGCGCAATATTTGTTTTGTTATTTAAAGAGCGCGTTAGTAATATGCGCCTATAGGCAGGTGCACAACGGGCATAAACATGCCTAATATTAAAAAGAAAAGGATTGCAATGTAAAAGATTATTATTGTGTGCATAAAGATAAAAATGCTTTGGTGGAATCCGGCTTTTCCCATAGATCTGTTTCCTCTCTAGAGAAGTGTTCAGTTTTTTTGCTTGCAAATTCCACCATGTGAATAGTGAATCTGACATGGCGTGAGCATAACTAGTTTTTAAAGGGAATGAGAGATGAGACTCTGATTGGTTTATTTCACGTTACGCTCATGCACACCCATGACTCATTAAGAGAATATAGACAACTCTTATAGACTATGAGCCGGGCGCGCCGACCATTTTTCCCATCGTTAAACTAGCAAACGTGGATTCGGACACACCCTAAGTGCACTTGCGCAGTGCGCTTTAGACCATGCGCTTAGATCATTAAAATAGGGCCCTATAAGTGATGAATATGCTAATGGCATGCAGTGACAAGTAATAGGGGTTAAATGCGCAATCTAACTTCCGTATTCTGTAAAACAGATCAGATCGCTTCCGGTTTAAGTCTTTTGTATGTGCTTCATGAAAAAAAATAGCTGATTTTATTCAAGATAACTTAAAAGGAGCGAGCAAAGATGAGCAACTGGTGTCCGCCACATATGCAGATTGATATTTAAAAGCTATATTTCATTTTTCTTCTTCACACTAACGTTTAGATATTTAATAGAATAAAACACATATAACATTGTGAACTAGGTAGTTTTGCTGATTACCTTAAAAGTCCATATATATGCCGTCAGTTCATACTGCTGTTAACACTTTCTCTGACAAGCGGATGCAATGAGACCAGTTTTCCGGTTTGGACATGTGATGTTACATATACCCTATATCTTACTTGTTCATTAAAAATACATGCTAAATAAGTTACATTAGCATGTGCTGTGATAGGTGTTGATTTCAAATGAAATAGAGAAGATTAATTGGTTCCAGTACTAACTTAGTTGGAGTGACTTGAAAAAAAAATTTGTTCATGCTACAAATTATTAAATACCTCTAACTCATTGTAGCTTGTTGGTTGAATGTAATTTCACTCAAAGTTGTCTTAACTCAAAAAAATGATGCAAACTGTTTCTTTCTTTCTTTCTCTTTTTTTTTTTTTTTTAGCCAACACACAAAAAAGTGTGTATTTTTTTTAGAGCAGGGGTGTCAAACTCATTTTAGGTTGAGGGCCGGATGGGAAAAAATGTAACCATGTGGGCAGATTTTTTTTTTTTTTTTAAACTGATAGTTACATTAATATTAACCATACAAACTACACATTAAAGACTTTATTCGATTTTTAAAATAATGTTTTATTTAATTTTTTTTTTTTATTACTGATTTTTTTTATGGCCAATTCCAATGTTTTGGGAGCACATTCGATACCTGTGAAATTATGCATAAGACATAAGACACGTCTGCAAAATAGCAGACGGATTGAATGAAAATGCAAATTCACTCTCTAACAGTAGATGGCGCTTGTGGAACTGCAGCGATATAGCATTTCCTTGGTTACTGCTGTACACAAAGCAGCGCTGCACTTATAAAATAATCTACTTATATGGAGATCGTCCTGTTTACAGACTTCATAATATTTCCACACAAATGACAGTTTGGGAAAATGACTGCAAAGCAGTTTGTTTGCAATTCCAGAATAGGTATTGGCCAAAACAAAACTAATAACCGTTCGGATTTATGGCCGGTGGACCATGCATAACTATTTTTTATTATTGTTCAAATCATCCCCCGGGCCGGACTGGACACCATTGTGGGCCGTATTCGGCCCAAGGGCCATATGTTTGACACCTGTGTTTTAGAGTGTATAACAGCCCACATGTGCAGTGCATTATTATTAATATTATAATAAATTTTAAAATAATAAATATTTATATATTTTATAATAATAAAAATTATTTTAAAAAATGGCTAAATAATAATACTTAAATAAATACTATTTATATAATATATAAATATTTATATATTTATATTTGTATAATATTATGTTTTCCCTTTTTGCACTGGAAATTACAGTGACAAAGTCTTGAATACAGTGCACAATCTAATATTTCTTCATCATTTGACTTTTTTTTAAATTATTTACTTTTTCCTTAATTTATTTTTTGTTAAATCTTTGTCTATTTTCTGGTTTAAATTGGATTTTGAATCCAGTATTATCTGAGTGTGTCCAACTTTTGAGCCCCATGGTAAATGTAATGTCTGCTCAGGTGGCTGAAGGGTCCGCCCAATTGATTTGGGTTTTTCTAAACAAAAATTGAACAAAAAGGGAACATTGCCAGGAAACACCCCATCATAGTTTGGTTATCATAAATGGCCAATGGAGGGCACTGTAGGGTTTCATCTTTTTTCAGGCCTTCAGGCCAAGTCCAAGTTTTTTTTTTTTTTTTTTTCCCCCTCAGGTCAGGTGACCCAACACTAGGTAACCTCCACTTGATTTCTGCCACTGTTCCCATAGCAATCGGTCGCTTGTGGTTTAAAGGTCTGAGTGAAATAGTATAGACTGTGCTTGTGTTACAACCCTTTGATAACTTGTCTGTAAGCAAAACGTGAACAGAATAGCATGTGTTTGGAGGACACTTTGACCTCCATGTTGTTGTGTATAATTGTGTGACCATTGGGAGATGTTTAATTTTCTTACATGGATCTTTGTGGAAGTGCAGAGTCAAGCATTTAGAAATCACAACAGAAATCACAATTATATAGGAAAGGATTCTGGTTGTGTGTGTGTGTGTATGTGTGTGGTGTGTGTGTGTGTTTGAGCATGCATTCATGTTTGTGTGTCCAGGTGCAGCTAGCTGTCAAAACCGTTTAGACAGCTGATAATACCAATAGATTAGATCCCTGAAGCCATTTTTATAAACCTCTTTTATCCCTCGACATGTCACCATTACTTTTCTCTGTTGTATAAATATGGCTAATAATCTGCCATCTCCCAGGGAAATGACTAGGATGTGTTGATCTCCGTAGCAACCAGTGGGGACTGAACCACATTTAATTTCCAGGCAAATAAGTCCTTTGAACAGCAAAGGCTCTATGTGACTAAAGACTAGATTATTTTTGAATAGATTATTTTTGAGTTGATATTAATGTGAATTAATTTTGCAGAAGTAAATGTTTCACCTTTGGAATTCTGTTTGCTGGTGTACAAATAGGTGAACATGATTTCACCAAGTACAACATGTTTCTTGATCAACATCTTTGTTGATCCAGGAACAACACTCCAATCAACCATTTACATTTTATGTCAAGTTTAGACTTACAACAAGCGTTAGGGCCTTCTACATCAGTGTTATTCACCTATCAATTCCCTCTGATTCTAGGAATAACTTATGGGTTGGGTTAGTTTTAGGGTCGGGATAAGGTTAAGACTAAATTTTCATAAAGAAATGTTTCAGGATCAACAAAATTTGTCTTACTTGGCAAAATCACAGTGACTGTAGAAATAAGACACTTCACCTATAAAAAAGCAGGTTTGTTGTAGACTTTGCATGCTAACACTTATAAATCATATATGGAATGTTACTAGCCATATTGATTTTGAGTTTTTGAATTTAATGTTGCATCTACACTATTCTTTGACCTTAACAATATCAATAAATGTAAGTGTTCTCCCTTAAAATGACACTGGAGAATTCCCACTGACTTTATTGTAAATCAATAGCAGGAGAGTAAAGTTTGATTGATACAGTCAGGAAGGTTGTTGTATTGTCAGAACCTTATATGTGAGCAGTGTCTTACTTTTTTCCTGACACTTCAGGGTCATCTAATTCATATTTGTATGGACAGGTAGGCTTATTTGGTGGCAAGGTGTATTCTGTACATGTTTGAATGCTTGGATAGACATGGAAACGTACAATATTAACATGTCATTAAACGACATTTAAAATGTAAACTTGATGGGAAACTTTAGAGATGTAATCATCGTAATCAAATCATCTGAAGATTGATCGGAACTAGAGCTAGTGAAAACTTTGTAAGGTACCACTATATGTGTCTGAGTTATAAGAAAAAGCATTTTATATTATAAGTCAAGCACTATATGGTTCAACATTAATTTACATTTCCTTTATGGATTTGCCTGTGCTGTCAGAATCGGATGGAAGGATTGATTGATCAGATGATTTGTTGATTGATTGATTGATTGATTGATTGATTGATTGATTGATTGATTGATTGATTGATTGATTGATTGATTGATTGATTGATTGATTGATTGATTGATTGATTGATTGATTGATTGATTTACCTTGTAGTTTTATTTATGGGTTCCTAGAATAAAGGAATGTTACACAACCCACCAGATGAGATTCACTGCTGTACAGGTCTGCATTTTCTAGGAGAGGACATAAGTAAAGTAATCATTCAGAGACATTCGATATCTCAAGTTGGTCTCTTGGTGACAGTGAGGGGAAACATTACCTCAAAGTGGCTAGCTAAGGCCATAACAAGAGTACATATTGCTATCATATGTCTTGGTGATAAAGCGGAGTGCTTCAAAAGGGTTAAAATCACTTCTCGCTGAGATGTTTTGTGTTGTGATGAACAAGGAGTGTGTTTAATGCATTTCCTTCAATAGCCTTGACAAGCCGTGACAGATTAAACCATAAAATTTGAACCACAGCAACAGTAAAAAGACATTCCAATACCATGTCCCCTACTATATTTTGTTCACATTGAAAGAAAGTTTACTCAAAGTGGTAAAATTAGTCTGTAGGGAACCATTCAATTAAACACAAGAGATATGCCACTTACTGGTCGAGCTTTCAGAAATCTAATATCCGTTCAGCACATCCATCAAGCCGCAGGGCAAACTTATTTAAGCGCAGACCCGTCCTGAGTGTAAAAAGTCTCATGCATTGAAAAGAAGCAAATTTAATTTGAAAACGGGGTTGTCAAATTACTTCAATTATACTGCACCCTGAATTTCCATCACATGGATTGCACAGTCTTCTAATTACTGAGGCGCTTTTCAAGGGGAATGATTTCTGTCACTTTGATGTGTTTAAACTCTTCTTTTTTCTCCTGCTTAAGTGCACTGGTTGCTACTGTGAAGCACTTAGCAAGAAAGTAGCTTAAATGTTTAATCGTCAAACATTTGCACCTTATTTAACAAACTTGTTTGAGGACCTTCATTCCACTGCTCTCAATATCGTGGAATGGAAGCGGTTGGGCAAGACGAATGCAACTCGTCGAAACATGAACTGAATTTAAAATCAGCTGGTTTATAAAGCAACAAACACAAGATGAGGTTCAAGGAATATTTCACCTGATTGTTCTCTACCAAAACTCTCAAATGTCATTTGCATTTGTGTTCAGATTCAAAAACGGCACTTGGTTAGCAATGAATAATGATTTGTTTCAGTCTATTCCTTGCACAAAGACTTTAGATTAAGTGTTTCTAGTAAGATCCTAGTTTAAAAAGTGATCTTGAAAATGGATGTGCTGAACAATTCCATATTTTTCTCATATTACATAATATTATAAATAATAACAAAAAGATGAACATAATATTATACAAATATAAATATATAAATATTTATATATTATATAAATAGTATTTATTTAAGTATTATTATTTAGCAATTTTTTATATTTTTATATTGCTAATTCAAATAAATGCTGTTCTTTTGAACTTTCTATTTATCAAAGAATCCTGGGGAAAAAAGTATCATGGTTTCCACAAAAATATTAAGCAGTTTTCAACACTGATAATGATAAGAAATGTTTCTTAGGCAGCAAATCAGCATATTAGAATGATTTCTGAAGGATCACGTGACACTGAAGACTGGAGTAATGATGCTGAAAATTCAGCTTTGCATCACAGGAATAAATTACGTTTTAAAATATATTTAAATAGAAAACAGTTATTTTTAATAGTAAACATATTTACAGTTTTACTGTATTTTTGAACAAATAAATGCAGGGTTGGAGAGCATCTTTATTCAGGAACATAAAAAAAAAAAAATCTGAACTTCTTTCAAAAAACATAAAAAAAAAAAAATCTTACCAACCAAAACTGTTGATTGATACAGTACATTAGTAGTTTCAGGTTAGCTTAATCATCAAGATATAATGCATAAAACGTAAATGATACTGTCAACCTTCATATTTGTTTTAAAGACTTCAGAAATTCTCATTTTGTGTTGAAATAAATATTATAGTATTATGTAGACATTTGGAATGACATGAAGGTGATAAATAATGACATAATCTTAATTTCTGGGTGAAATATCACTTTAAGAGGAGAATCTAGAGCCTGAGCAACACACACACACACACACCACACACACACCACACACACACCGTAACATGGCTGTATATTAGAATGACATATTGCTACAACAAGCAGTGAAAAAACTGATATCTCAACAGAGTGCATCTTATCACAAGAGCACAGCCCCTCTACATTACATCTCATATATTTATCTACATCTCCACTTCCCACATGTCATATTTATTTACACACCTTAACAAGACGGGAGGATCTTGGGTGTAAACTCAAGACCTGCGGTTATGGCCCAAAGTGCACCAAGGTCCTTATCCACATTCACTACCCCAGTAAACCCAACAAGTAAACATATCTGAGGAAAAGGAGGTTAGAGGTGACCTTTACACCATCTTCACTATGATCTTGGGGTTTTCTCTTTATTTTGCTTTGTGGCTGAATCTGTTAATACTGCCATGCACAATGCATGCTAACCATCCACCTTATTTTTATGCCCCATGACGCTTTGCGCGAATTATTGGTATGTAACCTCCATCGAGCTGTAAACAATCAGTGAAAGACTAACTCTATGAATGCAAAAATATTTTTTTTTTTTTTTAAACTGGTTACAATGAGATGACATTATTCTGCTCACCCTTCAACCATCGAATAATAAAAGGACATTTAAAAGTGTAAAAGCATCAAGATACTTTATAAAAATCTTTTGACCATGAATAACCCACATTCTTTCCACAGCAATAATGGACGGGTTAAATATCACTGTAGTAATATGCAGTATATCTGTATTATGCAACATACATTGCCTTAATCAAAAATGTTTGTTAACTTCAGCATTGCGTGAAACTATTTCAAAGTGATTTCCGTCAAACATGGAAAGAGACGAAAGGATTTGAGGAGGAAAAGTTCTTGTTATAACACGTCATGTTAAAATACCAAGCGTTACGTTATTCTCATGATGTCTGGAAATAAAACATGAAGGAGAATTGACAGCTCCTTCAGTCAAACTGACAGATGAGCTTTATTTGTAGGGCAACCTTATGATTTTAAATTATTTGTTTCATTCGTGTCATTTTGAATGGAAGTTCCCCAAACCGGAAGTGCCACCCATAATTCAAAACACAGTAGGCTCGTCAGGAATAAGGTGATTACATTTTGTCAAAAATGCATTAGTGTTCAAAAGTTTGGGGTCAGTAAGATTTTTTTTATTTATTTATTTATTTATTTTTTACATAAATTCATTTTTACTCAGCAACAATGCATTAAGGTGATCAAAGGTTACAGTAAAGACATTTAGAATGTTACAAAAGAAGTATATTCATCAAAGAATCCTATAGCCTATATATATAATATATATATTATATATATATATATATATATTGAAATTGAGATGCTTTTTAAGGAAAAAAAAAAAAAAAAGCTTTCCATTGATGTATGGTTTGTTAGGATAGGACAATATTTGGCCGAGATACAACTATTTGAAAATCTGGAATCTGAGGGTGCAAAAAAAAAAAAAAAAAAAAAAAAGAAATATTGAGAAAATCGCCTTTAAAGTTGTCCAAATGAAGTCCTTAGCAATGCATATCCACTCACAAAAATTAATTATTCATATATTTACGGTAGGAAATTTACAAAATATCTTCATGGAACACAATCTTTACTTAATATCCTAATGATTTTTGGCATAAAAGAAAAATCGATAATTTTGACCCCTACAATGTATTGTTGGCTATTGCTACAAATATACCCGTGAGACTTATGACTGGTTTTGTGGTCCAGGGTCACATATTAGAATGATTTCTGAAGGAGACACTGCCATATTTGCTTCAATTGGTACTCAGTTCTTTTTTAAATCAATCACATGAGCCATAAATGTCTGCAACTCCCTGGAAGCAGACACAGGGTAAACACCAATCCATTTCACACTGTTAAGAGCCCTCCAAAAAAAATCTAACCAGCCAAACTCACACCCCCGGGTACCACCATACTTTTTTATTCATTCAGGCGTGTGATTTATTGATTGGATGCACTGGATACATCTTTTCATTCACTCTAGTCTCTGCACATTACCTCTGCTGTTGTCTTGTTAGGTCTGCACCCTAAAGTGTCAAATGTGTGATTTAGCCAAAGCTTCCTTCATCCCAGCACCACTAAAGTTGTGGTATGTGTTGTGGTATGTGAGGAATCTCTCCCCAAACAGTGCTGGGCTCTCTAAAGTCTTTGAACACTTGAGAAACCACTCTCTTATGAAAGCCACTAGATAAATGTTGGGGCCTCTTGTTAAGATGTAGTTTTCTAGGTCAGAGAAGTGATGTGGTCTTGTTCAGCTAGCATCTTGAAACAAGCTGATGAAAAAAAAGCAGGGAAAAAGAAGAAAAGCTTGTATTGCTTCCATTTCCACCTCTCAGTATTAAATACATATGCTCTGAGAGGTTGCCTTCTTGACTGGGTTGATTGCAGACTCCATTTGTTGGTGCAGTAGGTGCTGTCCAAGGTGCTGAACCCTGGTGGGACAATAAAGCCGCTGTCCATGGTGCTGAATTCAGTAGCTCTGACGTCTGTTCCCAACCAGGGGTGCGTTTCCTAAAAGCATCGTTAGCCAACTAACATCACAAGTTCCTTCATTACTAACATAGTTCAATGATTTGGTGTTTCCTGAAACCATAGTTCAAACGATCATTTGCAGTTCAAACGAGCTGAGGCTAGAAGCGTAGTTTCTTGTTTTTATGACATGTGGACTTAATAAATAGTTATCTTGAGCAAAATAAGCAAGCTGACATTAAGTACAATGTATTTCATTTATTTTGAATATATACAAATGTCATATACATATTTTAGTTTGTCAAGAGATTTTAAGCAATATTTTTTAAGAGTGCACACAACGCATTTGCGCACTCTAGTACGTAAGAAAGAGACTATAATTGAATCTGGAAATAAAGCAAAATAACTGAGAAAAACGAGAATTAGTCCTCAGATGCCATGTCCATAATTTATAGTAGAAAATCTAGCATTAATTCACTCCTAAATGGATTCATTTAGAGAAGTTATTACTCCACCACCTATGTGACATCATTCACCGACGTGGCTGATTGACAGATTTGCAACAATACGGTTCTGGGAAACAGTGGTGACAGCTGACTAGCATTTGAATTTGTCACTGTTATATAATATTTATATGTGCAGTTAATAATGTTATATTAAATTTATAAAAGTTTATTATGTAAGGTGAACACATTTATTGACTTAATTCACCTTTATTAAATCATTTTGCTCTACAAAATGCACTCACAAAATATCTCGTTGAACAAACTCAATCTAAACACAGGCGACACTCTTCTGCATAATGGTAACGACACAATTCAAAAACATTACAGAAACTCCTCTATATCTCCAACATAACTGAACATTAAACACTAACATAAACTAACAACATCTTTCCCTTTACCGTAAAAAAAAAAACAAAAAACAAAAAACAAAAAAACATAAAATTACACTTTAATCACTAAATTTACTCTCCTAATGCAGTCCCTTGCAAAGCATGCTGGGAACTATGTATCCACTGCATAGTTAATTATAATAATAATTTGTTACATTTATATAGCGCTTTTCTGAAGAATCTCCTCAACCACCACCTGGATAATGCAACGGCAGCCAAATTGCACCGGAACGCCCACCACACACCAGCTTATTGGTGGAGAGGAGACAGAGTGATGAAACCAATCAGTATATGGGGATGATTAGGAAGCCATGAAAGACAGAGGCTAATGGGCAAATGTGGCCAGGATGTCAGGATTACACCCCTACTCTTTTCGAAAGACATCCTGGGATTGTTAATGCCCACAGAGAGTCAGGACCTTGGTTTAACATCTCATCCAAAGGACGGTGGTTTTTGACAGTATAGTGTCCCCATCACTATACTGGGGTGTTAGGACCCACACAGACCACAGGGTGAGCACCTCCTGCTGGCCTCACTAACACCTCTTCCAGCAGCAACCTAGTTTTCCCAGGAGGTCTCCCATCAAGATACTGACCAGGCTTAGCCCTGCTTAGCTTCAGTGAGGAACCAGTCTTGGGCTACAGGGTGATATGGCTGCTGGTCCTATGTCAACATTTATTTGTGCGTTTCACTCAGCAATGTTAAGTTGACTGAACAAACACTTATTAAGTAAAGCTGACAATACTCATTTTAGTAGAAACAACTCAGTTAAATTAAGATCATGAAGTTACATGAGTTTTTTTAAGTAATGTGAATGAGGATGGATTGAGTGAAACCGTTTTATTTTTATTTTTTTGAGTGCTGTAAAAAAACTAAAAAATTTTAGGGTTATCAATAACTCATGGCTTTTGTGAAATTATTTTTTTAAAAAAAGAAAGAAAACAATAGCATATGCATGTCGTCAGTTTACATCAATGGATCTTATAT
The DNA here is from genome assembly GCA_028476615.1 of Culter alburnus. NCBI lineage: Eukaryota > Metazoa > Chordata > Actinopteri > Cypriniformes > Xenocyprididae > Culter > Culter alburnus. Next base: position 861,226 of record JAOTNS010000345.1, read on the forward strand.
GACTTGTGGGTGGTATTTCAGACAATTTGCAATGAATTAAATGCCACTTGGATATAAAATAAAATAATTCAATTTAAAAATGCTATTCGAAATAAAAAAAAATCTGTTAAAGGGGTGGTTGATTATGGTTTCACTTTTTTTAACTTTAGTTAGTGTGCAATGTTGCTGTTTGAGCATAAACAACATCTGTAAAGTTACGACGCTCAAAGTTCAATGCAAAGGGAGATATTTTCTTTTACAGAAATCACTTTTTATTGTTTACAACAAACGGCTGGTAGGGACTACAACGAGCTTCTTCCCAGTTTGGTGACATCACAAACCCCAAAGTTTTGCTCAAAAGATTAACATGATGGCACATGCTAGTCAATGAGTTGTATCAACTCCACAGCAACTACATAAATTTATCCACTAACCATTCAGAAACGTCCAGTTGAATTCTAAAAGTTGTAACTCAGAACGTTCAGAGACGGTATGTTGTGGGGTTCTTTTAAGGTTTGGGGGACGTTATTGGTGGACCTTCAGGGAACATTCGGGACGTTCTGGGAATGTTTAGGGGACTATTACTATAGGACATTCTGTTAACTTCCAAATGTCCTCTTCTAACATTCTTGTGTGACCATAAAAACCCAAATAGAACGTCCCCTAAACTCAATCGGGAACGTTATTAAATGACCAAACAGAGGACCATGTGGGAATGTTCTTAATGTCCCAAATATCCTCATTGTAACATTTATGTGACCATAAAATTAACAAAATTGTTTTTAATATGTGAAGATGCTGAGATCTGTTCTGTTTATCTGAGTTTTGAGGGGCACCATTGTGCTGGAGAGTAGAGCCTGTGCTTCAGTCAGTGATGATCCAGAAAACACTGATGTTCTGCTGCATTTGCTTTATTTAAAGACAGTAACTGTGTAGTTGCTGATGCAGTGATACAATAGTTACATTAGTTCATGCATGTGCTGTTGTCAGCTAATGACTTGCATTTTAAAGAAAAGGTTTCATAATATTAATCCAGGAAATCCAAGACATTTAAGAAAAAATAGTTTTTGTTTGAACAGCCCCATTTGTTAGTCAGTTAGCTTAATTTTCAATTAAAATTTTTGACAAGGGCAGCAGGGACGTTCTGACAACATTTCCAAAAATAAAATATGGTTCCCTAAACGTTCAGAGAACGTCCTGAATGTTCTGTGAAGGTCCACCAAATAATGTTCCCCAAACTTAAAAGAACTCCACATCGTGACCGCCTGTGAACGTACTGGGAACGTTACTAGACAACGTCCTTAACACCAGTGGGGGCGTTCTGAGAATGTTCTGCACTGTAAAAAATGACCGTGATTTTAACAGTAAAAGACTGTAAAAATGCTGCGGTGAAAAACTGTCAATTGGTTACAGAAAGTTTCCGTACTATATACCGTGACTAACTGTAATAGATCTAATGGTACATTAATATAATTTTACGGTAAAATACCGTTTAAATTCACAGTTTTTGGAAGTGAAAAAATAACCATTCATTGTAATTTACAGTGAAAAACCGTTAAATTGACATTCCCACAATTCCTGCGTGACACTTCACATTTGATATATTTTCGTTGAATTGAAACTCTGTTTCTTCTTAGTTTCTCATTTTTTTAAATCAGTTGTACATTAGGGTTTATGTTACATCTAATGTTGTTAAATAATGTTTATTGCATTTTTATAATTTCATGCATGTTACCATGATGGTGTTTAGTGTGTGTGTGGATGACACTGTGTGCACCTTCTATATGTTAGTGTTGTCCTCCTCAGCTTGTGGAAAATCTGCTTGTGATGAACTTTGATTCATCATGTGACTCTTATCACCACTGTTTGGTGGGACTGTCAGTGTATTGTAAAGGAACAAAACAGATATTAGTACTTCATTAGGTTGGTAAATTAACTTATATCAGTTAATGAAATACGTTATTTTACGTAATTTAAACAGATTTTTTTTACGTTACTACGTATTTTTACCGGTAAAGTTTGGCAAACAGATGCGGTTTTTTTACCGTAAATTTTACTGGATTTTTTTTACAGTGTGGGAATGTAAAATTTCTAGCGGGGATAACTGTATTGAAATAACACCACACTGCCTTCCCTTGATTCATTTAATTCAAATGCAATTAATTGGTATCGCTGTTCATTTTTTACAGTCACCACACACATTTATCAGAGGATTCAATGAAGACTAACAAGAATAATGTAAATATTTGTAATGCAGACATAATGATCTCCAAGTTGTTCTTCAGCTTGTGTAATTATAATAAAAGTAGGCTTTGACATGTGATGTAATACAATTAAAAGAAATTAAGGATTTGCATTTTAATGACATTATTATCATCAGTTAGACGGATTCATTAGTCTTTATTAGTTTGGTATCAGTGCAGACAAGTGCAGTCAGCAGAGCATGAGAAATGTAATGACATGAAAACGCTTCAGTGTAGCGGCAGCAACACACACACACGTGCGTCTAAATGGCACATAGATATGCTGCGGGGTGTCGGTGAAAGCTGCGGAAACTAACTAGAGCTTTAAATGGAACTGTCATAACCTTAGATCATATCTCACACACCATCATCAACATATCACATCACTTCATATCATCTTGCCTTTTCTTGACTGACATGGCAATGACAGGTAGCAGATGGGTCAGAGTTGTCATGACGACAGACAATCATGATCTACTCAGATAGAAGCGCGTATGTGTGTGTTTGGAATGCATATGTCTCATGGCTACCCTCGTCTTTATTTTATATTATCGAACAAATACACACACTTTTACTCTAGTTATTAAGTTTAATTATAAGCCTTTTTGGTGTCTGAACAGGGTTAATTAATGGAGTCAAAGAAGCACCCTCATTTTCCACATTGATTATTATCAATTAATTTAGCATACACACAAAGATAAGACAACTCTGTCTTTGACTCGTGTAGGGAATGAACAAAATCCCACCATGGAATATTGCAAGTGAAATACCATTTCAAGTCTGAAGTCATATGTTTGTGTGAGGAATGGAGTGAAATTTAAGTGCGCTTCTGTATATTCAAATGATGCAACAAGCAATAACCAATGATATCATTGATCGACCAATCAGCATCTCAGGTACCATATTTGAAAGTTTTAAAGGGTTAGTTCACCCAAAAATGAAATTTATGTCATTTATTACTCACCCTCATGTCGTTCCACACCCGTAAGACCTTCGTTCATCTTCGGCACACAAATGCAGATATTTCTAATGAAATCCAAGAGATTTTTTTTTTTTATTATTTCCATTGAAAGCAACAAAATCAATGTCCAAAAAAATAATTAAAATGTAGTTAAAATAGTCAACGTGATTATAGTGGTTTAACCTTAATATTATGAAGAGATGAGACTACTTTTTGTGCGCAAAAGCGAAATAAAAATAACTTTATTCACAAATTCTTCTCTCCCCTGTCATTTTCATTGCAGAGCTTCCAGGTTCTACGTCCGAACGCCGGCTCAGTATTGGCCGATACCTGTTCACGTGAGCAGCACGAGGTATGTGTGTGATGCTGATGCAGCAGCAGGCCAATAATGAGCCGGCGTTCGGACGTAAACATGGAAACGCAGCTGCGTAACAGACTGACACCCTGCAAACAAGCCTGCACTGGCCCTTTATGGGCCCACTTAGGGCTGCCAGCACAGGGCCCCTGAGAGTTTGCTCATTGGCAAAACATTGGCCTTTTAGCACTGGCCCTGCACAGGCAGCCCTCACTTAGCCTCCAGGAAGCCTTAGCGCTGTTTTATTGAAAATAATTCAAAAGTCTGAAGTCACCGTTACCAGGTAAGCGCTTGCTTTAGTTGGGCTCTTGACCCTTGACTTCTTTACTTTAAAGGGATAGTTCACCCAAAAATGAAAATTTGATGTTTATCTGCTTACCCCCAGCGCATCCAAGATGTAGGTGACTTTGTTTCTTCAGTAGAACACAAATGATGATTTTTAACTCCAACCGTTGCCGTCTGTCAGTCAAATAATGTGATGAGTGGATGGGAACTTCTACTATAAGAGTAAATAAAACTTGCATAGACAAGTCCAAATTAAACCCTGCGGCTCGTGACGACACACTGATGTCCTAAGACACGAAACGATCGGTTTGTGTGATAAACCGAACAGTATTTATATAATTTTTTAACTCTAATACACCACTATGTCCAACCGCGTTCAGCACTCGTTAGTAAGGTCTGATCGCACTCTGACAGCGGCAGTGATGTCTCGCTCTCATTGAAGTATATGCACGAGACATCACTGCCGCTGTCAGAGCATCATTTGTGTTCTACTGAAGAAACAAAGTCACCTACATCTTGGATGCGCTGGGGGTAAGCAGATAAACATCAAATTTTCATTTTTTGGGTGAACATCCCTTTAATGTTTTCCTGGCTGTTCTAACTGAGTTTCTGAAGCACATTTGTTATAGCAAAAAGAAAGAAAAAAAAACTTATCTGATGATTCAGTTATCATGTAGTGGCCTGATCTCTGAGGACATTATTTAGAGCTCTAGAATGCCACTGCATGAAATTTTGTCCTGCTTTAAAGTTTTGAACATTTTTTAAGTCATTATGCAGAATTTATTTGACAGGACCATGCAGACACAGTGACATCAAGATTCAGTGTATAAACCTCAACAATGTGACAATCAACAAAATATTCAGATCAACACTGAGCATCACAAAACAAGCTACTAAAGTCACAAAAAAAGCTTTTCGTTGATTGTCACCGTTGATTCGTTGATTCTTGACATCTGTGTGAGTCTACATGATCCTGTCCAAATAAATTCTGCATTAAGACTTAAAAACGTTCAAAATATTAAAGCAGGACAAAATTTCATGTAGTGGTATTCGAGAGCTCCTATAATGTGAAATTATTAAATCTATACAATGCCCTCTGAGATCAGACTCTGGGTGAAATCAGTGAATCAGGCCACTACATGATAACTGAATTATCAGATCAGTTTTTCTTCAAAACTTTTGCTATAACTAATGTGTTTCAGAAACACACAGTTATAGCAGCCAGAGAAACATTTAAGATAAGAAGTCAAGGGTCGAGAGCCCAACTAAAGCAAGCGCTTACCTCCATAACGATGACTTCAAACTTTATTATTTTCAGTAAAACAGCGCTAAGGCTTCCTGGAGGCTAGGTGAGGGCTGCCTGTGCAGAGTCAGTGCTAAGGGGCCAATGTTTTGCCAGTGAGCAAACTCTCAAGGGCCCTGCGCTGGCAGCCCTAAGTGGGTCCATAAAAAGCCAGTGTTTGCAGGGCAGGGAAAAGGAAAAAAATTTGAATAAAAATGTTATTTTTGTTTTGTTTTTGCGCACAAAGTATTCTTGTCACTTCATAACATAACACTGTAGTTACGTTGACTATTTTAATGACGTCTTTTCTACTTTTCTGGACATTGAATGTTGTAATTATGTTGCTTTCAATGGATTTCATTTGAACTTCATCAAAAACGTCTTAATTCATGTTCCAAAGATGAACAAAGGTCTTACGGGTGTGGAACGACATGAGGGTGAATAATTAATGACAGAATTTTCATTTTTGGGTGAACTAACCCTTTAACAACCTGTTGCAAAGGGCAAGTTTTTGAGTGAGTACTGTATTGATTCCAGCCTGTTCAAAGCTTTGGTTTTAGAAGACTTGGAATATATGCATGTCATATGAACTATTTTCTTGGTGTTTTTATCTTTTTTTTTAAAGCTAAACAGCTTTGGTTGTTGTTGAATAGAAAAGAAAACCTCTGAGACTTTGTGGAATGTCCCTTTTGTGCAAATCTGTGTGAATATTTCCTTTCTAGCCAAGGTAAAATCTGCTGCTTTTTTGCAAACATTTTTTCCTGTTTGATCACAAACAATCAAATAATCTGTAGTAAATAAAACCTCTTTTTGTTTCCTCTTACGTTTCTTTTCTTTGTTCCTCTGTTTTGGAAAGCAATTCCATGAAAGATGACACTGATCAAATGCATTCTCACAGTCTTTTTTATTAGTATGCGTTGAAGGTTCACGCTTGGCTGTGCATCCAAAAGTGCAATTTCTAATCTATCTGACAACTATAGCGTCTCAGCCGGCGCATCACTCAGCACCCACACAGTTTGCATCCTCCTCAATGAAGGAGCTTAATGGTGAGATGTCCCTCTCCTGCCTGCCCATTGATCATGTGGCAAACTCAGATTCTCTTGACTACAACATATTAGGGCCGATGACAAGCAGAACATGTTACAAATGAGCTCTTACACATTTGTCAGGTAGTGTAACAGTCCAGCTGTATGGTATAAGCATCTGTTCAATGCCTTGTTTCTTGTAGTGTGTTATTCTTTTTTTCCTGTAAGTTTGCTACTCTACCTCGCGGACTTCCTGGCACTTTCTCTGTTTCACGTATGTTCCACCTTCTCTTTGAATTCTCTCTCTCTAATCTGTCATGTGTAACATCTCTCACACATATCTCTTGTTCACGCACACACACACAAATGCACACACACAAACTACAGTTAAACAATGTACAGTGTCAGTCTGTGTTGTGCACGTTCTCCTTATCACCTAGTAGGGCTTGATATAGCCTATTTAAAATTCACAATATATTTATGATTGTTTACTGGTGATTAAGCAACAATATTGTGAATATCGCAATTATTTGAATGCTCTTTTTATATTTCCAAAAGACAAAGTCACTACACTCACGAGTATCCAAGAGCATTAAAGCCTGAAATGTATTTGACACAAATACATGAACATACACATGCACATTCCAAAATTTCTAAATTGCCTAAATTATTACATTGTTAGCTAACTGCATGATTATATATGTACATTTCTGAAATTACATACATTGGACAGTCACCTCCGATAACAGATTACTCTAAATTGTAATGTTGACATGCATTCTCTGTAAAGCTGCTTTGAAATGATATCTATTGTGAAAAGCGCTATACAAATAAATGTGAATTGAATGAACGCAAACACTACTGTACGCAAGCTCGATGATGTGCATTGTTGTGTTCCAAATGTGCCATTTCAGAACAAATATGTAAATACGTAGATACTGAATATTGTCAAAAGGCTGAACAATATTTATCTATACTGTAACACAAGCAAGACTGCTAGTGTTTTGAATTCAGAGATATTGCGTGATATTGTTTGTAAACAACATTTCAGTTGAATAAACAAGAACACAATATTGAGCAACTTACACTTTAGAAACACTATTGCCAGTTACTTTGTCAATCTTTTGATCTCTGCCAACAAAAATATTTCCAAAGTTTGGGTTAGTCCAATTAATACACTGTAGCAGCTTTCCTGAATGAATCAGTTTGAACAACTCGGTTGAGTGAACAACTTAATGACTCACTCATAAATACATTCATTTGTTTCATTACTGAATGAATCATTGTTTTGTACAAATCGGATGAATGACTATTTCAGTGATTCACACAAGAGTTAGGCTGCATCCGAAATCACATACTCTCCTGAGTTGGTAGTTATTTTGAATAAGTAATCACTTCACGGCCATGTTCTATATAGTGTGAATGTGTGTAGTATGAATGTAATCTGGACGTACTACATTCGTCATGTTGTCATTATCATATGACCTACTAGCGTCAGTTGTGTCGCTTCACTGCCATTCAAAATCCTCTCCCGTGGCCTCATTGGATAGTAAAATCCATCAAACACACTTCAGAATCTCGCTGAAAGTAGTAGATCTCCTGGCACTTGTTTGCCTACTCTTTTATAAGTACTGTGAATTCGGACATATTTATTTTGTCACATACTGTGTTTTGCCTACTATATAGTTGGGAAGTATGCGATTTCAGATGTAGCCTATGACTCACTCATAAACACAATAATTTGTTTCATTACGGAATGAATCAGTGTTTTTGTACAAACTGACTGAGTGAACGATTCAGTGATTCACATGAAAAGTCATTTGTTTCATTACTGAAAGAATCAGTGCTTTGAGCAATTCGTTTAAATGATTGATTTAATAACTACTCATAAAGAAATGCTGAATTCGGAACAGCATACTAGTGTACTACTCTTACTAATTTTAACATATCTTTCTATGGCAGAAATAGTAAGAGTAGTATGCAAGTATGCGGTTCCGAAATCAACCACTGTCACACGTTCGTTCCTGAATGAATCATTTCAGTGATTCAGTAATTCACTCATAAAAACGATTACTTTTCGCCACCTACAGGCACATGGATATAATTTGGAGACAGAGTCATCACCAATATACACAAACTGTCTGGAAGACACAAACACACACATATCTATATAGACATATAAATATATACATAGACACACTTTACATACACATTGCATGTGTCTACTAGTACCTACCAACCCCACATTCTCCTCTGACTTTGCTGAAACCATCTGTGGAGAGCTGCATCTCTAAACTCTCATATTTCACAGTGGGTGGAGGATGTGTCTGATTGAACTCAACCCAACCTCAGAGACGTGGAGTGTAGAGCGAGCCAGAGAGAGGGAGGGGAGAACACAGATCATGATAAATAATGAGAAGAGGAATGAGTGTGTAGTTGTCCTCTTTTCATGCCCTGAGATGTGTCATTAAGATGGGGAGGGAGGGAGGGAGGGAGTTTGCCGAATTCGCTGACAGTTTTTTGAAAAACGTCCCTATAACTGATGAAAAACCATTTCATGCAAGAATCTTGTTTGGCAGATATAATTGAGAAAGAAAGATGTGTGCAAAAGCGTGATTTTTTTTTTCTTCCTTATTTAGATTTGTCAAACACCTTCAAGTTTCCCCCTCTGCAGGCAAAACACATTGATATCTGTCTAAGTATGGCTCATTGCTCTCATTGTCTCTAGTACCAGAAAGCAAGGACAGATGCTAACACCCCTGCACTCATAGATAATCACCCCTCATTTAATATGACTTAGAGTCAGTGTCATTCAGCTGCTGTAAATGTATATTAACGCAGCTCCAGCGTAGTGGCTTAAGACCAAAGTATACTTCAATTTTTATGCGTACGCGAGGGTCAGCGTACAGTGCGCGTGCCATGAATTTCGTCAGCAGAATAATACGCACTTTGCTGTGTGCGCACCACTGAATTTTTGTGAATACATGCAGGTCGAACGTGTGCATTTAATTTTTAGCAGTAATTACTTTATCCACAAGATGGCAACCATGCCCTAGTAGCGTCGATTCACAAGGTAGTTGATGAAAAACTGCATAAACAGTACAGACCAGAACACATGCAAGCTACAGCGACAATGGAGGCCTACATAGATGAGAGATTGTGTGAAGAGGTTAGAAAGTACCCTCATTTGTACAACTCTAGCATGAAAGAATACAAAGATGTTTATATGGGTTGTTACTCATAGAGTCATTGCAATTTGTCGCAATGCGTATGCGACACCTTTTTACACGTACGAATCAAGTGAAGTATACTTTGCAAGGCTGTGTGTTTGATTGCGCGTACACGTAAAATAACAAAGTATACTTTGGACTTTATCATACTATATAAACAATGTTTAAAATCTTCTAAAAATCAAACATTTTTCTATGACTTTATTATATGACTAATGGAAATCAATTACCCCCAAGTAAGTACGTTCCACTTCCATCAGAATATTCAACTTTCTACTTCAAAAATGTGCAAAAGCCTATTGGAAAATCCATGCTTTGGAGCAGGGGTGTCCAAACTCGGTCCTGGAGGGCCGCTATCCTGCAGAGTTTAGCTCCAACCCCAATTAAGCACACCTGAACCAGCTAATCAAGATCTAACTAGGCATATAGAAACTTCCAGGCACTTGTTTTGGAGCTGGTTGGAGCTAAACTCTGCAGAATAGCGGCCCTCTAGGACCGAGTTTGGACACCCCTGCTTTTGAACATGGCATCTGGGTTCCATCACTCTTAGAAAAAAAAAAGGTTCCATATAGAACCTTAAAGGGTTCTGTCAGGCATTTATATAGAACCTTTTAGGGATTCTCATCATGGGACCATTTTAGGATTTATTTATTTAAAATGAACAACCCTAGGATTCTATTTCTATATATACTCCTTTGAACCTTTTTTTTTCTTATTTGTGTGTGTGTGTGTGTGTGTGTGTGTGTGTGTGTGTGTGTGTGTGTGTGTGTGTGTGTGTGTATGTGTGCACAAGATCTACTAGTACCTACCATACACATGCAAGATCCACTAACACATTGCAATATCTATTTAAAAACATATATTATATATAGTGTATTTTAAATAGCATTTACAATGTAAAATTTAACAATAGCATCTCAAACAACCCAACACAGCAACCAAATAAAATTTACTCTTTGGTTTTAAATCCTCTGAAAATATCATACAAATCTGTTTTGAGTGAAGTAGAAGATTGAATTGCATTTGTATAGATCTGAAATGGCAACACAGAGCGTATTGTGCCTTGAATTATTACCCATATTTCATTTATTGAGGGATATATTTATCCCACTTTTCATCTACCTCTCTTTAGAAATGCACTCTGGTGTTCACAAAAGTATTATGGTGAAATTCAAATATTTGGTGCACTTAAGCTTATCTGTCCCTTAAGACACAGGCTGCAGTAAACATATAAAATAGCGTGTGTCAGTTAGGTCGTATCTCACCTGCACAGAGGGTCCAATCTTGTGTTTTTTTCCATCATAAACACACAGTCACATACCTGCTCTCTATTGTCAACAATGGCAATGTTCGCTTCAAACGTACCATTTAAGGAGTTTGTTTGCCCATATAATCTTTTGGGTACTAGGTTAGCTAAGGTTGCTGTCCACTGAGGAGGGGCTTGATGAAGCAGCTTCAACTTGAGCTCTGATATACCCCCCAGTGAATAAATATAGGGTATGATTACATAGGGCAGGTACCTGAGATGAAGGTGGAGTTTGGGGAGGTGGAGGGATGCTGGAACAAGAGAGGTAAGCAGCTGCTTATATACTCTGGCTGTTGATTGGAAGATTAGATGGGCTCGCTCCTCCCTAAATTACGTTTAGGAACTTCACTAATTTCCTCTGGCATATAGCAGGGATTAGTACAGAGATCTGTCTTATGGGTCATTCAGAGAAACACATTAGCAGGATCTGTTCGCTTTTATCTCCTCAATGATCTGTGGCCCTTTTAAACATGGCACAGCATGACTTACACTACACTCATGGAGCCCAGCAGGAAATGGTTAAAGCTATATCAAGACACCGATCTTTGACATTTTGATGCTTTGATTCTACTATCTAGCCACTGGGAGTGAATATTCAGGGGCATGTGAAATCATTATGCTTCCATGAGCATCTCAGGTCACACATACAAAGCCACGGTTGATTCCACTGGGCTGGCCTCAAAGTGAACTAAATAGGTGCTGATTCTGGAAACTCAATGCAATTATGTTTGGTGTCGCTACTTTATAGACATTACACAATGCAACTGTTAAAGGTAATGTATTGTTTGCCCTGTCACAACTTTAGTAACACAGTCAAGCACTGGGAACGGGTCAATATTTCCATATCAATCACTAGCTCTGTTTTTCCTGAATTTGCAGTGGGAAGACACAGGCTCTGATGGTAAACTAGTAAGCTACTCTTGTAAAGCAGTGAAGCTGCCCTGATATGCTTCTCTCCATTCTAATATGATAGAACAGAGAGAATGTTCAGACAGCAAAAGATCTAATATGATATTATGAAGGATTAAAAACCTCATATCATGTCCGTAAAACCAGCTGCCCTTGTCAAATGAGTGTACTCATTAAATATTCAGATTCTGCATATTACAGCACACAGTGGGATTCAACATGAAGAATGTGCGATAAGTTAATGCATAATGTTTAATGCAGAAAGCAGTTACAACACTACAACGGCCAGGACCGCAGTCTAACATGAATGAATACTTAATTGTGATGTATTTAACACGGACCTAATAGTGTTCACTCGCTGGAGATAATCATATCGCATTAACAAGCTTCTGACATACTGCATACTGCAGTGGAAACAACATCACATTAAAATCTTATAAGGCATAATGCTTTTGTAAACAAACCATGTATAATCCCAGCCAACAGGGAACGTTCTCAGAACTTTAGCTAATATTCTGGTAAGGTTCTCTCAAAGTTATAAACAAACATTATTCCAGTAACATTAACAGAACATTTGTTCAAAGTTATCTGGTCTTTAATAATGTTCTCAAAACATTAACACAAAAACATTATCAATACATGGTTCGTGGAAATTTTATTCTGAAATGTTTTAGTTGGATGTACATCTAACATTTTTTACTTGCTTCAGAATGTTACATATCATTCAACATTCCCATGAACATCTGATGCATGTGTTACACAAAATTGGAAACACTTCAGGAGTTTCATCCTGTATTCTACAGGCTTTCAATAAGACGTTCTTTAACGATCTGCCTGAAAACATACATGCTGTGATGCCAAACCTCCTTAAGAAGAAGAAAGCCGTCATGTTTACAGCTGTGACAATGAACGATTATCAGGATCAACTAAACGCTGGATTTTCAAAAGTATGTGAAGTACACTGCATAGACTCTTTGAAATACAGTTTTACATGCAGGTCTGTTATTGTAGGGATATCGACATTTTCACATCCCAAAATTTGATGCTGAATGACTTGTGATTGGTTGCTTTTAGGGCTGCCCTCGAATTATTCTAGTCGACTAGTAGTTGTTCTTTTAATCGATTAGTGGACTAATCGCACATTTATATTAATAAACCATATAAATCAAAATAATGAGCCTTTAATCGCCTATAATACATAGCCAAATCAGCGCTCAAACACCCACATAAAGCTTGCAGCAGCGCACTGTCAAACTAATGATTGTGGCTTGAAAAACAGAAAGAGACTGTCTCAACATTTGAATAATTTATTGATCAAACTCATTAACTCCGCAGTACTGGACGTGCCTACATGCAAGTTTCATATGGATTACATAATATGAGTATATTTGTTTTAGATTTGAATCAGTTCATTTAAAAGTAGGCATTTCAAGTTTTCCATAGATATATTTCCCATGTTTGTGAGGCAAGTATATGCTGAGCTTCGGTTCATTTTTGTGATGTGTTTTGTTGTTATTATGAGTTTACAGAAATAAATGCAAAGTTTCAAATGTTGGATTATTTTATCTATATGACCAAAATGACAGAGAATTGTTTTTAAGTTAAATGCAAGTGATCGCACCGGCGCCTCCATGTCATGCAGTAAGCACACTCTCCACGAAAAACACTTGGATATGCGCCAAATAATGGCACACATTTGTCTAGGTTAATGTTAGAGCGAGCAGACTTGTAAAGTTGCTACTACTTACATGTTTCTAGTGAAAAGCCATATTTGAGGTCGATGAATGATGAATTATGGGCGAATATTTGAATTTCCTGCCGTTAACAATCTGTCCATCACAGACTGCATGATTTCACCACTTCCTGTGGAGGTTTTGTTTTTTGTTTTTTGTTTTTTTCTGAGACTAACCGACTAATACCAATTTTGGTCAAATATGCCTCTTTTTGTCAACTAACGGTTAGTCGAGGCAGCCTTAGTTGCTTTATATGTCAGTCAGATGAGCCAATGAAAGCTGCTATGGAGTCCAGACCTTCTGCCGTCAAACTGAAGGTCTGCCTACGCAAGACTATGGCACAAGATACTGTCTCTTTTCCAAAAGCTAGTGAGCTGTCTAAATAGCATTTAAACCATTACAGTGTGTCTCAGAATGTGAAGGCTGATCCAAAAAGTTGCATCATGCTCTATGGTACTTTTATTTTTTTGTCAAAATTCTAAGGTAGCATCTGTGTATTTCCGTAATGGAGAAGATAACCCAACAATGCAATACATAGAGAGTTTGAAATCATCCACTTGTGAGGTTAAATTTAAGTTTTTGTGCTTAAACTAGCCTGAGTGGGTTTTCTGTTATTTGCTGGCAAGTTTCTTCTGATTTGATTGTTTAGAGCTGTTTAGGCACTTGTCAGTAGCTATTCAAGCTGAAATATCAGCTGGCAGGAATGCTGAACTATTTTAACTCTAGCTTAAATCATTTAAGGCCAGCAAACATTTTTTTTTTTTTTTTTTTTTCAAGCAGGGTTAGAAGGCAGCTGTCTATGTAGGCAGCAGACAGTAAAGCAGCTCATTGAGTTTTGGAACAGAGACACTGTGTTGAGGCAGATAAAGGCAAGCGGAGAAGTGCGAAAGAGAGAGAGAGAATTGGTATGAATTTATTTGACAATGCACATAGCACATTTCGATAATTGGAAATGTTGAAAGGAATGAGGAAATTTTCCATATTCATGATTCAGTAAATGGTTTATTCTTGCCCAAGTTCTTTATGCAGTGAAACCTCAGATAACGGCACACATGACAAATAGGCTTAAAGAAGCAAGTTTGGAAATGAGGGGTGAGGAGCAGTCGGCGTCTCAACTATTCACCTGCGTGTCTTTATAAAAAGAATTGGATTTCAATCAGACATTCATGCGAATTTGCTGCCGAAGCTTTAGTCCAATAAGAATGGGTGTGAGAAAAAAGCGCTTAGATGCTCAGAATAGTGAGTGAAAAGTGAATGTGTGAAATAGAGGGGGGGATGATAGAGTATAAAATGATGCCAAACGGCTGCGTCTAGCTTTGATGTCAAAAGTAATGAAGAAATATATACCGATGGATTCTCACCTCCCTTTGTAGAATGTGTGCGAAACATAATAATACTGCTAGTCAGTAAACTTTAGCATATTAGCGCTGATGAAGAAGCACCCATGTGTGGAAATCAGAGGTCTTTGCCCATTGACGTTAATCTGTGCATTGGCATCTGCTGGGCCATACGTGCACAGATAAACCTTTATCCAGGCCCATGGATCTTCATTACCGCATGCCAGTTAAAGCTGCAGTTACTGCCAAATGTCTCTGTTAGCCAGATGCTACGTTTAAGAGTCACCACTGCAGGGATGCGTTTAGGTCAATATCATCAAAATGCAAAAAGCAGGACACTTTCGAGGACAGTGAAAAATTTGTTTAGTTGTATAGTCAAGAAACGTTCTATCGGGGTGGTAACATGCAAGAAAGTGTGGGGTGGTGAAAGAAAATACTCCTGCACTGATAGCACACAAGATGACTTTTTGCCTAAGCCAGTAATTCTCACATTGGAAAAAAGTCTAAATGCAAATAATGAAATGCAACTAATCGGATAGTGTACACTCATGTATTTGTCAGCTACCTCCTGGTTATAAACTCCAACATGCATAAATATAATGTGCATTTTTTTTAAGCGCTGTCTGAGTTTTACAATGAAATGCATATTTACACTGGCTCTGTACTGTTTCTCAGAGCAACTCAGGAGCATTGGATGCCAGCTGCGAATGAAGATGCATTTGTTTTCCGAGCGATAAGTAAGATTATGCTCTATTTGTCATCGTGTTTTATGAAACTGTTTGTGGATTTCAAGCTCTGCTCATTCTCAGATCTTCTTCTTCAAAGAAAAACATGTCCCCAGGTAACCGCCGGCAACCTTTCCTGCAAAAAAGGGTTTTTCTATGTCTGTATTATTGTATTTTTTTTTCAGCTCATGCCTAATACTGAGTGAAAGGTCATTAGAGCAAAGATACAAGGTCACTGATATTTACGAATGAAAACTCCTCGTGGTCAACCATAAAAGCATTCAATGAATCTCCATTTCTCTCATATATAAACAGATATTTTAAATCCAAGAGTATGACAACAACAGTAACATCTATTAACCCTGTAAAGCCTGACATATGAAACATTAGTCCAAAAAAAAAATCTATTTGTTTTAAATTGAACAGTTTATTGAAGCTTTAGACAAAATCTAAAAAAAAAAATACATTTTAAAAAAAAAGTTTGCATATGTGTTTTTGGTTAAATATCATATATGACATTAATATTTAGATGCCATAAAAATGTGCGTATCAAAAATGATACAGTAGGCATTATATCAGTGGTTCCCAACTGGTTTGGCCATGGGACCCATTTTCCCATGGTCATTAAGCCGTGACCCAAATTTTTAGGAATTTGAACCAAGAAAATGTATTTCTCAACAATAGTTGGCATTCAAGTACCGTCCCACTTTACCGAACATATATATATATAAACTGTAAGAATATCACTAATGAATTAAAAGTATATTAAATAACAGTCCCAAAATAATTTTTCCATAACCTACAATAAAGTTAGTAATTTGGTATGAGCCACCATCATCAAAAATATAGAAAAAAAAAAAGAAAAAGTGGCATTTTGGCTTAAGGTTACAGAAACTACAGTTGCCATGCAAAATAACCCAGCTATCACTACATTTATTTTTCAATTTCAAATTACCTTTTTGGTCATTTCATTACTTAACCTACTAATTGACAACGTAACTGTGAACGTTGCATGCTCGTGATTTCATTTGCTCATATTGTGAAGTGATATACAGCGCGCGCTTCCGCATCTGCACGCGTGCGATTGAAGAGTGCACGCTATAAGCAAGTATAATGTCTGACAGGACAGGAAAGTTTGTTTTTCTGAGGTGAGAGACTTTTTATTTCCTAACAAGTTACGAAAATAACCTTAGAATAATCACACTGACATATAGCTGATAACATCTCATCTGACAGCAGATACTGAATCAAGACACAAGACACTTTTTCTCACACGCTTTTGTAAAACGCATCTGACAGAAAAGTCAACAGCGTTCACGCACGTATTTCAAAATAAAAGTCTTGCATTCAAAAAAAAAAATTTAGATTCACGTTTTTTGTTGTTTCTTTGACTACACAATCCCACTCAAAACAGTCTTGCGACCCACTTTCTTGGGTTGTGACACACCAGTTGAGAAACGCTGCGTTATAGGTTTAAATTCGCACAGGGACATTGATCTAAATGGGCTGGCTGGCTTTCAACCAAAAAAGATTGTAAACCTTCACAGAAGACACTTCCTACGGCATAGGCCGACGTCCTGTCACTCAGGAAGTCTGGAGTAGCACAGTGCACTCCAGTACCCCGCGCATCTGTCACTCACCCGTCTGTCACGGTCGTTTCCCTCTCACGCTGTCACACAGCAGCTGGTGGTCCAGCGGAGGAGAATCGAGATGGTCGTTCATTTAGACGGCAGATGTTGGATACAAAGTGACATCGCTAACTTAATACATCAAGTCATTACGTCTCCACCCATCCAAATGCTGCCCTACTTACTGGAACAGAGTAGGAAGAAATCTGATTCACTAATATTAGATAATCTCAATATTGCATTTATTACTCTTACAAGGAATTTGCTTCTGGGATTTACATCCTACCTTTATGCTAACACATCCTCTTCATCCTAAGGGGGTCTATAAAGTATATTCATTCATCATGTTGTGTCATTTAATGAATGTATGAATGTTACTGCATTTGAAAAATAAACATTAAACCAAGTGTCGTCTTCAAAGTAATGACGCTAGTGCTTTTCTTAGACGCATCTTCCCCTTTCAGAGACATTTTTGCACTCCACTTTTCACTAACCGGTCCCAAGGTGATTTTTAATGGATGTATGAAGTCAGTCCCCCTCAACTGTTTTCGGTCTTTATCATAGCCCAACTAGTCACAGTTACGTAATACAAATTTTTTTTAAAAGTTCAGAGCTCTGAAAAGTTTGTTGTTCACAGCAGATTTGAATTTCTTATGCATTTAAACAAATGTGTTTTGGCATCTGTGTGATAAGTAAGTACAAATTTCTAGTTTTGCACAAAAAACAATAATGTACATGGCTTGATGATCCATTCATTTATCAAAATCTGTCAGACAGACATTTATATTGTTTGTGATGTTTGCTAAATTGGCAAATGACCTGCCATAGTAATGAAAGAAGAATCAAAATCTTACCAAACAACTATTCAAATCTGGAATAATATTTATGGAGCTTGTTTGGATGTCATTTTGTGGCAATTTTCTGTTCATTGTGACTGTACATGCAAGAATTGTGTAAAAAAGGACATTCAAATGCAAATTTCCTGTTTACATGTAACACATTTGTTACAAAAATGAATGTACAATTGATGAACATTTTCAATTTACTGAAACAATTTGAAGAATGCATTAAAGGGTTGGTTGATTATGATTTGGTGATTATGATGCTTTTTAACTTTAGTTAGTGTGTAATGTTGCTGTTCGAGCATAAACAACATCTGCAAAGTTACGACACTCAAAGTTCAATGCAAAAGGAGATATTTTCTTTTAAAGAATCCTCTGTTTAAGGACTACAACAAACTTCTTCCTGGGTTACTGACATTGCTAACCCTAAAATTTACATAAACCCTGCCCCTGGGAACGCGCAACAAAGGGGGTGAGACCATGTTGGGCTGCTTTAGAGAAGAGGAAGAGTTGTTGTAGTAGAGTGTTGTTGCCATGGCGTAATTTTACGGCAGACTGCTTCACAAACAAGAGTCAATTCAATGCTGGATTTGCACAAAGGATTAACATGACGGCACATGCTAGTCGATGAGTTGAATCAATTTCACAGCAACTACATAAATTTATCTACTAACCATTCAGAAATGTCCAGTTGCATTCTGTAAGCTGTAACTTCTTTCTGAGTCTCTCCATCATCACTTTTAAAAAAGTTTGAAGGTTTACATATAGATAGAATAACAGATTGAACAGACAGACAGACATTAGATAGATAGATAGATAGATAGATAGATAGATAGATAGATAGATAGATAGATAGAGTTCTATCTCTGTTATATGTGCCTCTGCTGTAATTATTTTCGCTTTGTTGTCATTTTTTCCTATTCTTGTGACAGGCGACTGTATATTGAGTAAACGCAGGCTTTGCTCTCGGCAGAATGATTGATTGTTTTGATGGTAAAGTTGAGAGAGTGCATTTTTCTTCTTAAATATACTCATGCATTCTTCCCACTTTCTTAAGCACTTGCATCCAAGATAGTGAGAATGTGAAAGCTCTTGCTGTTATAAAAAGGAATATGAGATGAGAATGAAAATTGAGGCAGTCTTGTCATTCCTTCATGTAATTTAATGTTAGTTTTAAACATTAATTTTGGGTTGTGGAAGTGAAGACTACAAAAGGGAACAACAACAACAGTTCTGTCAAAGCACTAAGCAGCAGAATACAGTAGACATTACACACTTTTAATTTATTTATTTATTTTTGGGAGAACTACCCTTTAATCAAAGTTATCTCACTTCTGAAGACTTCTGTTTTTAAGCCAATCACATGAGCCAAAATGCAATGTGACTAATCATTGCATTGATGTTATAGCAGCACTGATTGGTTAATGGCATCACAAGAATGAATACAGTCCCGAACTCTTCACTAGTGATGACAGAGAAAATATAAGTCCATTTAATGCTTTCAAGCGCCCTGCAAAAAAAGAACTTATGACCTTGCCTTTACAAGCACAATGTTCTACCTGAGCTGCAGGAACCTCTAATGTAATAAAACCACATACTCATTTTTGAAAACACAGACAGAAAAGCAGATTAATGGAAGGGAAGAAAGAAAGAAAGCAAGAAAAGTCACAGTCGGGTGCCCATTGATTCCATAGGCAGCCTTGTGGAGAAACAAAAACAAGCGCTGGCTTTCAGACAGGCCTGTGGCACCGTCATTAAATGAAGCCACAGTTGCGCCAGTTGGGGTGTCTTCATACTCGCCGTGACAGCTTTTACACCTCGACTGCCAGCGTCTCGTCCCGGTGCATATCTTTCCCTGGAACGTCGACTCAGCGCTTCACCCCTGACATATTACACAGAAACACAATTTCCCCCACTACCATGTATCTGCGTCAACGTGAAGGAAACAAATCAGCACTACGGTGTTTCTATCAACTAAATCTTGTTGATAGAAGATTTAGACACACCAACCAGGCAAGAGAGACTAATTATGCTAGAGATTTACATGCAAGAACGATGGTTTTGCCCAGGCTAGCATTTTCATGGCACCTCATAAAGACCTATTTATTAAATACTTATATACGCACATGGTGGCATGCATAAGTGTGCATGCTTGGCTAATATAACAACATGACTGATGGGTTCAAAAATGTCATATTTACATTATGCATGACTGAAAAAATGTACATAGTATGCACATACTCAAATACACACAGTTGCATATTCTTAAAAGTCTCTTATTAAAAATCACAAGCCACTGAGAACCTTAAGTTCCTCAAAAGCATATGGTCACACTTCAGTTTAGGGGTCCAGTTCTCACTATAACTATTAACTACGGCTTTGCCTCAAATTCCTAATTTCTGCTTATTAATAGTTAGAAAGGTAGTTGCTAAATTTAGGTATTGGATAGGATTAAGGGATTTAGAATATGGTCATGCAGAATAAGTTATACATATGTGCTTTATAAGTACTAATAAACAGCCAATATCCTAGTAATATGCATGCTAATAAGCAACTAGTTAATAGTGAGAATTGGACCCTAAACTAAAGTGTTACTGAATGTTTTGCTGATCCGAAGAACTCTGAATGTAACACAAAGAACTTTATGAATCCCAAAAGAACCCTATAGGCAACCCTAAACTGCTTTTAAAAAAGTTCTCGATACAAAGAGGGTTCAAAAGAACTAAATCACTGTACTGCTCATTATACAGCAATCTTTCTTGCCACATACTGTCTTGTTGTTGCAGTTGCATTCAGAAATTACTAAATCTATGGCAAAGACGTTTTCAGACCAACAGTGAAAAAACATTTTACTCACATAAATACACACAAGAAACGGCCAATTGTTCACGGACACTGCCAGAAATGAGCAGCTGGTCATTCAAGTGTCGAAAATGGGCTATTTATGAAGAGACAATTTAGATTTTATTTTCAGGGACATTTTTTTCAACAATAAATGTTCAAACTGTGTAATTTTACGTCATACTCAATTTAATCAGCTTTATTTTTAATATGAATGCTTATTTATATACAATTTTACTTGCTCCATGCTCATGTAATATGACAAATATTTAAAATCAGCAGAGATACAATACTATTTGTACAGTATAATGAAATGCAGAGACTACAATAGACAGATAGATATGTAACCCCTCTACCCAGGTCCTACTCGCCCCGCTCTGCGCTGGCCTCAAACATGGGTCTCCTGCGTGGGAGTCGGATGCTCTAACAAGGAGGCTAATGGCTGCAACCCCTAGCCTCAGTCGCTAGAACATCTCTTGAGATCAGAGGAGTGAGGGTTACTCGCATAGCGACTACTAGTTGGCCTCCGTTACACTCACCCCCCTAAACCTCACTCCCATCTGGGAGATGGCACCAATGTAACCCCTCTACCCAGGTCCTAGTCACCCCGCTCTTCGCGGGCCTTGAACCTGGGTCTCTGGCGTGGGAGCTGGTCGCTCTAACAAGGAGGCTAAACGATGCAACCCCTCGCATCAGTCGCTAGAGCATCTCTTGAGATCAGAGGAGTGAGATTTACTCGCACAGCAACTACTAGCTGGCCTCCGTTACACTCACCCCCCTAAACCTCACTCCCATCTGGGTCATGGCACTAATGTAATGGCACTAATCTACCCAGGTCCTATTCGCCCCGCTCTGCGGGCCTCGAACCTGGGTTTCCAGCGTGGGAGTCGGACGCTCTAACAAGGAGGCTAAAGGCTGCAACCCTAGCATCAGTCACTAGAGCATCTCATAGATATCATAGATAGATAGAACAGGAAATAATTGTGTAAACAGAAAAAAAAGGAGAGGAGGAAAGGAGGTAGAGGTTTTTCCTTTAAACATGAAACAGAAGAACATAACACATTGTGTGAGGTATATACATTGAAAGTCAGGTGCTAAAAAAAGAACAAAGAATTATGTTATTTTGGGGATTCCTTTGGGAGAAATCGAGAGAGAAAGAGACAGAGAGGGAAGGACATCTGTTCCTGAAATAGACCTATGCAGCCGTGAAATCTGCACCGTCTGCAGTTCTGGCACTTTCAACATAGTTTTCGTTAACTAATTTCATACCCTCCGACCTTATATGCTCTTATTACTTAATATTTGGCCAGATGGATGAAATATTCTTGTGAGCAAAATTCACTACAGCTTCATTTAGTGTTGGTACAGCGCTCGTTTCATTTCATAACTGGTTCAAGCATTGACCAAAGGCTAAATTTGATTCCACTGAAAATACTGTGCGAATCCCATTCCCATCAAAGAAGAGCATGTCTTAAATGCTCTAAAGCTCTATGGCCTGCTCTCTGCCTCAAGATGGAGTACACGAGACACTGCGTTTCCATGGAATCAAGTCTGGCGGCATGGCAACCATGGAATGTTCCCAGGGCAGTACTTGAATTGATGTTCTAATGACAAAACATGGAATATCTAAAGTTACTAAAGGCCATGTCTACATATTTAAACATTGCTATATACTATATATTGCTAAACATTGCTAGAAATGTAGTAAAGACGTCATTAAAATAGTCCATGTGTTCAACCTTAATGTTATGAAAGGATGATAATACTTTTTGTGTGCAAAAACAAAACAAAAATGACAACTTTATTCAACAATTTCTTGTCTTCCCTGTCTTCATTCTCCTACACAGTTTACATAGCCGCAGTGCAGCACTTCATGGTTCTACATCAGAACGCCGAGGGGTCAGAAAGCTCTCGGATTCAGCAAAAATATCTTAACTTGATGAATAATGGTCTTACAGGTGGAATGACATGAGGGTGAGTAATTAATGACAGAATTTTCATTTTTGGGTGAACTAACCCTTTAAGTTATTACTTGCAAAAATCTTCAAGCAAAAAATTACCATATTACCATAATTACCATAACCTGGTGAACTCTGACAAATCCTTACAGCAGTTTTAATTAAATCAGAAGATCTTGTATTGCTACAAAATGCAATACTCATATGCAAGAAATAAGCAACACTGAATAAATACTTGAGGCATCGCATTATGGCAGATTGTTGACGTAGACAAATTACTTGCAAAATAA
This sequence comes from Culter alburnus, assembly GCA_028476615.1. NCBI lineage: Eukaryota > Metazoa > Chordata > Actinopteri > Cypriniformes > Xenocyprididae > Culter > Culter alburnus. The sequence continues at coordinate 884,155 of JAOTNS010000345.1, forward strand.
ACTTGGGTGAATAAAAATTGCTTGCATTATTTATGATACAATGCTAGCTCATTATAGTTATTGTGTGCTCTTGAAATAATAAATCATTATTATACCGATTTTTGAGGTATAATTGATAACATAGCATAGGCCAAATCGTCTAGGACATACATTATATTTTAAAATTGCCCTCATCCTTGTAACTTGTAATATTAACTGATATGAAAAGGATGAAAAGGGAAATTAAAAAAAAAAAGGAAACAGACCCTGACTTGCACAGAAAAGCAAATGATAAAGAAAGCTGCAGCATCATAGCCTGAAATACTCAATCATAGTCTCTACTTAAACATGCTGATAACTACCTATAAGCAGCTGCTTTTTTGTCATTGAACTTCATAAGGGAGTGATTTGGAATTTGCTGCTTAAGAACATTTCTTCATTTCAAAAGAAATATAATTTTTTGTAACATTATAATGTCTTTCTATAATGTCATTTTTGATCAATTTAATGCCTTGTTGAATACAACAACAATAATAATAATAATTACCCCAAACATTTGAATGGTAGTTTCTAATAAATTAAATATGTATATTTATAATTGATCGAAGATTTATTACCTCAAAAAGTGGTAATTTTATAAATGCATTCTGGGATTGCCAACCATTAATGTGACAGTTTCATAATCTGGCAAAAAGACGATATTTTAAAAGGCATACAGTAACTATATTACCCAACTTTTGGTATGTCAGAGTGTCTTAAAATACTGCCTCTGTAGGCAGCTTATTAGATTTTTGAACAGAGCAATGTAGATGTCTTGTTCTGTTTTTAGTGAAGATATACGGGTCAATTACGCTGCAGTGAATATTCCCCGAGGTCTATGCAGCAATGCATATGTATATGCAATGTCAGGTTAACCTCCTGCTCCCAGCTCCTGTCTTGTTAGTATGCAATCACCTGCTTCCAGATGTTTGTACAAACATGCAATTCTTCAACTGTATGAGCAGAGCCTTGCCTATTTCTCTCTCGCTTTTTGTCTCAAACTGCTGATAACTAATCGGAGTTGAGTGTTTGCCGCTCCTCTCAATATCACCTGGCACACTAGAATGCAGATCAGTACCTGACAAATAGTGTGTCACTCAAGAGCTGCACTCTGATTATTTAGAGACAAAGACACACTTATACACTTTTGTCTGGTACATGAGAATGAGAAGGCGGCACTCGATTTCACATGGTTTTCAAATGGGGGTCAAAATAGTTTGTGGTCCATTCTCTTGAAAATAAATGAGTCAAGACTGACAAAGACACCAATCATCTGCTCAATGCACACCCAATGACTTCTGTACAAAAGGTGCAATGCAAATCGAGTCTGAAAAGAAATTTAGAGACAGAGAATTTGAGATACTGTAACACACTGATATATATTAGTACAGTCAATTGATTAAAAAAATTAACTAATTAATTGCACAGTTTTCTGTAATTAATCATGATTAATCGCACCTAACATTAATTTTTTGTTTGTTTTATATTGTAATAATTTCACATTTAATCTCCAAATTAATAAACAACATAAAGACAGTATATTTTAAATATTTGATCTAAAAGCTAGAAAATATCCAGAATCAAAGCAGTTATCAAACACTTCACAGTCTTCACTGCATAATTTAGATTAAAATATAGATTATTTTGTTTATTAATTTTTATTAAAGAACAAGTTATTCAATTAAGTGCAGTGAGTGTTTTTCTTTTCAAACTGTAGCAGGTTTATTAGGCTGCTGTCACTTTAAGACCTGCCGCTTATGACGCTGATCTAATTTATGACTGTGCTGTGTGGATATTTAAAAAAACCTGCATTTTGGCATGATTTTGTGTCTTTGTCTGTTCAAGCGCGATTTGTGCTACCTGCTCAGATTTTATTACCTTCCTTTAAAACAGTGGGTAGCACAATTCAACAGCGAAAAATGCTACCTACACAGCAAAATCCCAGAGTTAAATCAACTCTGCTTAGAGTACATATGGTAAGCAGAGTTAAAGTCGGTTGTAGTTTTTGTTTCTCTCTTTTCTTCAGTGATTCTGCTTGTTAACAGCAGGTGTTCATCACTAATGCTCAATCATCACTTTGCCCCTTTTCACAAGATGTAATTTAGGCCTCTGGAGTCCCCAGAATGTGTATGTGAAGTTTCAGCTCAAAATACCCCATCATTTACTTACATATAGCTTGTCAAATTTTCCCCTATTTGGGTGTGAGCAAAAACACACACATTTTTGTGTGTGTCCCTTTAAATGCAAATGAGCTGCTGCTCCTGGCCACTTTCCAAAAGGGGGCAGAGCTTTAACAGCTAGCGCTTCAGTTGCTCAACAACAACAAAGCTGAAGAATCTCATGCAGCCAAAATGAGGATTGTCAGTAACGGTGTTCGGACTCTGATGGAGAGACTCAGGAAGAAGTTACAACTTTTCAAATGCAACTGGACGTTTCTGAATAGTTAGTGGATAAATTTATGTAGTTGCTGTGGAGTTGACTGAACTCATCGACATGTGCTGTCATGTTAATCTTTTGTGCAAATCCAGTGTTGAATTGATCCTTATTACAACAATTCTTCCTCTTCTCTAAAGCAGCCCAACATGGCCTCACCCCCTTTGTTGCATGTTCCTGGCGACAGGGTTTATGATGTCACTAACCCGGGAAGTAGCTACCAGCCGTTTGCTGTAGTCCTTTAAATCTAACTTTGCATTGAACTTTGAGCGTCATAACTTTGCAGATATTTATGATCAAACAGCAACATTACACACTAACTAAAGGTGAAAAAGTGAAATCATAATCAAGGACCCCTTTAAATATGTTTAACGCATTACACTGAAAACAAATATAATAGCATGCGTTAACATATTAAGTTTGACAGCACTATTATATATATTTATATTAAGAAATAAAACTGACCTTGCCTTAAAAGACAGCTAACTATGTGTGAGCTGAGCAGATCACTAGGTATTGGAACAGAGCCTTTCCTGCTATCTGTGAATGCACCATGTATTCTCAACACGTTCATGCACAGTAGATACTGATACGCTTCTGAGTTTGCATTAAGTAACAAGACGGTGCATTTAATTTCCTTTCTTGCCCTTTACATCATGTTTTTAAGAGGCCTTTTGGTATTCAAAGTGCACAGCTTGAGAAAGGATAGTGGCCATCCATCAGCCCTGCCAGTTTCACACTGCAAACCCATACAGGTTTACCCATTTAACTTGAGCCATTCAAACCTCCTTCCGCCCCTCACTCAACGCTACGACAACATCCCTGCAAATTATGACTTATGCTAATAGCTCCCAAAAGACCATAATGAGAAGTGAAATGGCAAAAGAGAAGTCATTGAACCACACAGATAAACACAAGGGGATGTTAATGGCCACTGGAATGAAAAGTCAATGGGAAACATGAATGTCTCGATCCGCTGGGCCATCGCGGGTCCATTTGTATCCCAGTGGGCTATAGCTAATGCGTAATCACGGCTTCAAACACAAGAAGCCCAATGAATAATGCACTTGATGATGTTTGCTCTGTGAAATGACGCAGATCCAGCAGCTCAAGTGCTGCCAGAGGGATCAGACCCCTGCGTTCAACCTAAGGGAACCGTTATCGAGTTTGTATTGAGCGTAATGAATGTGAGCGGAGACACGTTAGCAGTGGGTGTTAATTTAGCCTGAGGTCAAATTGCAAGAGGCATATATATATTTAAAACTAATTCCCTACCCTTAATGTGGGTGATATTGATCTTTCAGTCTTTACTATCTGGAAATTAGCACTATATTTGATATGCAGAAAATGAAAAAAAAAAAAAAAATGAAAAAAATTATATATATATATATATATATATATATATATATATATATATGTATGTATGTATGTATATTTTTTAAAAACACCTGCATGTAATTACATCTGTAATTATTTTCTGTAATTACATTTATAATTACACTGTTGACCCATCCCTTACACCTTACCCCTACCCTTAAATCTACCCATACCACCAAAGCTTTCCCTAACCTTACCCGTAACCCACCTCAATAGCAGCAAAAGTGTTTTGCAATTCAATATGAACCCAATAAGTATATTGTACTTATCTTTTTGATGTAAGTACATAGTAGTTAAAGCCACTTAATATAAAGTGGGACCAAAAAAACTGATAAGCCTAAAAATGATTACTTTATAGATGCAAATCATAAATACAGTAACAATGAATTCACACACACACACACACACACACACACACACACTAAATCTCAGCATGGCACAGATCCTTTATATATTATGATTTCAGCTGTATTCATCCCTTATGCCTTATTCATTCCACACAGAACAGATTTAAGGCCACAGAAACGAAACACATCAGTTGACAGCTGTTCTTACTCTTTCCCAATAGTTTCAAATGAAATGCTAAAGAATGGTTTTGTGCTCTTAGATCAGGATAAAATTATTCTGTTTATCTGTCACCAGTCATTGTAAAGATGGAAAAAGTGAGCTCTCCCTTTGGCAGAGCAGATCACACTGTTTATATTAGTTATAATTTGTCTTTGTGTCTGACGCCTGTCATGTTTGTCTTTGATCTGCACAGTATGGATCCTAGTGTGCTAAAATACCAGGGTGTTCAGTAGTCATGTGTCCTACATCAGGCGTAAGGCATCTAGATGAAAATACACAAATCACACAGCATGCTGTATATAAAGGAAAAAATTACTCTCCATTTGCTCTCAATTTAATCTCATTGCCTTCTCGGAGAAAAAGTTGAGATATTAATAACATTTTCTTTCCTATAGGGAATAAGGAAGGGGGGGGGAAGAAAAATGAGAAAGAGACTAAAGGGTCAGAGGTAATTAACCTTAAATGACTGTTTACTCTAACGATCCTCCAGGGTCATTAAGATTGGAGTGCGCTGCAGTCTGCAGTTCATAAAAACATGTTTAATTTTTCATTTGCTGGAACACTTTACCAACACATTCCTTGCCATAATATATCATTGCCGCTGGATATTTCCAATACTTAAAAGATTCTGCAGCCAGATTGGCCACTTTTTTGGGTGGGTTTTGAGGAATCATTGGGCTGGGGGGAAAAAAAACAAATAAACACATACACACACGCACACACACGCACACACACACACACACACACACACACACACACACACACACACACACACCACACACATATAAAGGCTGTGTAAACACTGTTTTTTATCCTCTTCAGCTGTTTGATTCACTCTGTGCCACTCTAAGAGATTGTGTACACACTGTAACACAGACTCATGTAAAATACATGATGTGTTTAATCTGCCAAATGTCCGTCACAGACAGTGCCTTTGCAAGGGCTGATTTATGCTTTTGGTAACCAGAGAAAAAAAGTAGTTGAAGAAACATGGATAGAGATTTCAAACATTCCCTCTCACATTTCTATGTTCAGAATAGCATACCTCTTGTACTATTTCTCTAGTACATACTATGTAAACTTTGCACATAATGTAATTTTCTGTATGAAGTGGAATACCTGGATGACTTAGAACATTTGCCAATTTGTAAATTATAAAACAGAAAGTTCTGATTGGAAAAAAAAAATGCCTATAAACACAATTGTAAGTGGCTGGCTGATATATTAATCTATATTAAAGTACCATAGTGGTATATTGCCATATAAATAGCCTACAGTTATGAAGTATATTTAGAAAGTCTGATTATGAATGCAAAAATATGCATAATAATGATAAATGGACACCGCTCTCTCTGAATTAAAAATGCATAATATAATAAGGTCATGTGACAACAATTTAGTATACTATTTTTTACAGTATGTAGTGAAATGTACTCTGGTATTTTAGTGTTCCTGATATCTGAGGTGAAAGAGAAAAAAAGGTGAAAAGAAATCTACTATAATATAATAAATATTTGCAATTTGAATGTTGCTTATAAAATAAAATAAAATAAAATAAAATAAAATAAAATAAAATAAAATAAAAAAATAAAATAAAATAAAATAAAATAAAATAAAATAAAATGTAGTTACAGCATCCACCAGCTAACCAGCCAATCTTGACCCCCTTGGTGCGATTGAGAGAGCATGTGTGCCTTCGTTTGTACCTCAAGATGTTTTAATAAGTAAAACATCAGTTATGCAGATTAGAAGTGTTACTTCTGCAGTAAACAAGAACTTGAGGTTTCAGGAGCCCATTTTAAATTCTGCTTCTTGAAAATAAAATACAAAATTATGCGTGCAAAATCCATCTGAGAACTGTGTTCTCAAATAAACCCTAAACCTCTTCTGACAATAAATCTCCAGCATTCACCTGCTGAGAGGTTTTGCAAGCGTTCTCAGAAATACACTTAAAGAAACAGTCACCTAAAATGACTATTGCACTCCATCTGAGATGGCAGAGCCTTGGGCTTCTATTTGACATACATTGGCATAATTTAAGCCCAAATCATATTGACAAAAGCATCTCATGTGCAAGCCTCACTCCTTCAGGAACGTTAACAGTATTGTAATATTCTCTCTCAGTAATCAGACAGGCTTCTCATACATAGTCAAGCCGTCCTGCGCCTCCCCGTTCTCCTCAGCGTGAGCTGTCAAACTCAAAGCCTTTGATAATACTGCTTCCAACTCTTTGAAGTAATTTAAATACAGTTGACTCCGTGTTGAATTAAATACAATCGGATGGATATACTTCTGCCCGCACAAAGGATATGAAAAGAGAGGGTGTGTATGGTCACGCCGGGTCTGTTTGGGTATCAAACCGAGCTGAGCTGAAGAAAACAAATTCACAATTAATTAAATCTTTAGAGAGTTGTCAGATATGTGGTCTGGAGGGTATATATATACGCCATGTGCTCACAATTGCACAATTCTCTCACCATAGACATATCAGACCTATACAGGTGAAATTAAGTGCTCTAATACTGTGTGAGTTGAAAGGTCAAAATAAAATTAAAACTGACTGTATGTAATATAAGTTCCTGGTTTTTATTTTGCATCATGCATATTATTCCAAAGAAAATGTTGCCTTTTTAATCATCAAAATGTAATAATTACTCTTTTTTTAATTGGCTGGCATCACTAAGCACTCTTATTTTTCATAAACTAATCAATTCCTGATAAATGAACTCAAGTCTCACCTTATTTTTCCTTACTGAATGTTACATTTAGAAACACATAACTCTAAATGTGTTTCATGTTGACCTTAAACATCAAGATAAACCAGCATGAACAGGGTGATAGAATGAAAGGGGGAATAATGGGTAATGAATTGAAAATAATGAAATGAAAAATTGAGATTACACTTACAAACTTCACTTCACTTTGCGGTCTCACAAACTAACCTGAAGATAGATACACTTAGGTGCACAATGCCCAGAGGTTTTTATCTGTGCGGATGCCGTTTCAGTGTTTGACAGGAGGGTATGGACTGTTTCAGAGTGAAAAATAAAAATAGAAATTGTGAAATCAAGTTTCACATTAAAAAAAGCCCAGTTTTGTTATTGTTAACTAAAAATAAATGCAATTAAAATAGTTTTCATTGAAGTCCCTGTAAAGTCAATTCTGAGAATTGATTCTAAACACATTATAAATGTTACAAATGTATTGCTAAAACACATTATAAAGACTGTGAACTATGTAGTACTGAACTGTGGAGTCAGACCATAGACAGTTTTTCACCAATTCTGTGTTCAGGATTTTTTGGCCAGGGCTAAAATGGTGGCTAACGCCCCTAACATTATAATAACTAAAGCTATTAGCATCAGTGGCTTGCCTGTTCATTCAACGTGAGTTACTGTCATTACCGTTACTACAGCCTACATTTTGCTATCTATGCATAATCTATACTAAGGTAAGGTCAGATCAGTGACACATGAACCTGACTCTGTCTCTTCCACATCAGATAGAGGAACCCCAAACTTAGTGATTCAGGCAATTAGGTCTCATATATTTTTTTCCTGTGTTCCATTTTTATTCTTATGTATTTGTTTCCTTTTCATGTAAAGCACTTTGAATTACCATTGTGTATGAAATGTGCTATATAAGTAAACTTGCCTTGCCTTGCCAATCTTTTTGAAAATAACAGATTTTTCTGCTAGATAAGAAGCTTATTCCTCGGCTGGGATTGTGTAGAGCTCTTTTTTTGAAGCTGCACTGAAACTACAGTTTGGACCTTCAACCCGTTGGTAACTGTCAAAGTCCACTATATGGAGAAAAATCCTGCAATGTTTTCTCAAAAACCTTAATTTCTTTTCGACTGAAGAAAGAAAGACATGAACATCTTGGATGGTGACATGGGGGTGAGTAAATTATCAGAAAATGTTCATTCAGAAGTGAACTAATCCTTTAAATTCCCTAAAAACGATGCTATGAAGAATACCGACTATCTCCCTATCTCGGCCTTCATCCTCCCATCCCGCCGACAACCAATGATATGGGGCCGGACTGACTATCTCCTTTCCCAGTCTTCATCCTCCAGTCTAGTGGCACCGACATCTGGTGCCACATTCGGCAGTACATGCCCACCAATGAGTGTAAGTTGCCTTGTGTGCTTAAGTTATAATTAGTAGGTATTCCACAGTAACTCTACTAAATTTTGCAACCCTCCAATGTGATTATTTTGTTTATATGCATCAATATGTTTGACTCATTAGACTCAAGCTGAGAGAGACAGCATCTTTCTCACGAGTGGGCGAGGTTTCAGCGCCGACAGCAGACACGCCCCCTTATTTTTTTCAAGATTTTGATAACTTATTTCATTTACTTGGCAGTTTTTTTAATCATTTTTTAATCATTTTAATCATTTGGCTGGGTGGTTAATAACATTTTTCTGTGGTGTGACAAACTCAGAACTAGGGCTGTGAATCTTTGGGTAGACAGCGAATCGATTCGATTCACGATTCATGGGTGTTCGATTCGATTCAAGAATGATTTTTGCAAATTCAGAACGATTCGATTCGAGACGATTCACATTAAAATTCGATGCGATTCGATTAATTCGATTCAATTCTCCATTTTAATATGCATTCGGGATATTGAAATGCTTCCCCCAATGTGTCTTAGTCAGGGTGCGAATTACCCAGCAGCCTTCAAGAGGTCAGAGATTAACATTTTATATCGATTATCGGCCGAAATGAACGATTCACGATTCAAAAAACATAGGCATCGTCAGGGTTTGTAATCGATGCATTGAGAAAACGAGTGAATCGTTACACCCCTACTCAGAACACCTTTTAATATTGCTTTACAGGCACTTTAATTGAAATGAAATAAAGCTGAAACAAAATAAAACATAAATATTAGTTAAAAAAAACATAAAAATTCTGCCTTGGCAACTAACTGTAATAAAATAGGTTTCAGAAGAAGTATAAAATAAATAAATTCTAAAATAGAATATAATTAATTCTAAATTAAAACTAAATTCAAAGTGAAATATATAGTCACAAGTGTGAGATATTAAAAGGTGCTAAAGAGGATGTTTTGTTTTATACATTTTTGCAATATTACTTGAAACTGTCTTTACTAACTGATAAAAGACTATTTATTAGGTGCACTGAAAGGAATAATATTAATATACATCATCTGTGCACGAGGTAGGGCCTTAAAAACATCAGGCTTGTCAATCACTCTGGCTTGTCAAGCCCTCTGGCTTGTCAATCACTGCCATGACGGTCCTTGTGCGAGACGTGCGCGGCTGCGCGCTCCAGTAACTTTCCACACTCCACAGGCGCCGAATGCGATGTTTTTGTCAGGAGACAAACCTGCGGTGAGTCCGACATAATGAATCCACTAACACGACACAGCGAATGCCGGTGGTAAACACTTGTGTTCCAATACTTGTGCACGAGTTTTGGGAGGCGTTCCCTCGAAATTTTCAAAAACTCACTAACAGTCTTTGGTTTCTCAGTCGACGAAAAGATCCTCTTTAGCACCTTTAAGATATGTTTTATGTTTAATCTGAGATGGAAACAGGCTTCCATATGCAGGTGAGTAAACAATGACAGAATTAATTAAAACTATTCAAGTATACAAATATGGTAATGATTACTATTTTTTTATGCCTTGTGACACACTGTTGACGGTGATGAATTGAACCAAAAATAATCAATACATGTTGTTGGTACATTGTCAAGAAAAGACTGTAATCCAATAGGGCTGCATGTGGACAAAACCAGAGCTGAGAAAGCAAACACCACAGTACACATTTTAGATGTGGGGAAGAGATAATATTCATTTTATAAGAACAGCTGAGTATTACTGGCACGCATTAACTAAAGCTAAAGAGATGTATTTGAGAGATCTGGAGGAGCGAAAGATGCTGGCTGATTAGATCAGATCATTCTCCATTTGTATCATCTTTGTCAGGAAACTTTCATACATAATGCAGAAACGCAGTGATTTGCTGTCATATTTCTCCATCAGACCACGAATGGGTCGAATTAAGAAGAAGCACAGTTACATAAGGAGAGGGGGGAGGATACTTATAGGTGATTTTTTCAAGAAGAAATTTGGAGTCCAAGAGAGGAGAATGATAGGAAATGAGCCATCATCATCACCATCACCTGCCCACTTGCCACAGATTCTCGGTAAGAGGATCTGGCAACCACACGCACATCATCAGACAGCTGCGCTCACACTTTCACACTCATACTCACATTTGGCCTCACTCTTATTCTCATGCAAACACCTACACACACAAACATACACAAAGCAGCACAGGAATAGGGCCACAAAAAGTCTTCCCCATCGGCCAAGTGTGTGTGTGGGCATACATTAGACACCAGGACCCACTCGGCTGGCACCAAACCCAAACACACAGGGGAATGCCAGCTGTGCTTCCCCATCTGGGCTGCTGTATGTTTGCGCCAGTGCTGGGGAAGACACTTATAAACTGTAGTTTTCAAAGCTACAAACTTCGGTCACGCTTTATATTAGGTGTTCTTGACTACTTTGTACTTGCATCAAAAAATAAGTACAACGTACTTATTGTGTTCATATTGTATTGTAAAACATTTGTGCTGCTATTGAGTTAGGATACGGGCAAGGTTATGGACAGGTTTGGTGTTATGGCTCATTTTTTTTATCCTGTAAATGTAAGAAACGTCTTACATTTTTATTTAATGACACACTGTTATCCCTTTACAGTTACTACTCTAATAAAATACTTAAATTACATGTTGACTTTTAAACCTAAATTTAACGTCCAACAACAGTTATTTCAGCAAAATTAATATTTTTGTGCTGAATATTGTCTCCCTCTCCAATGCGTCCCATACTGTTTGATGCACATGTGCGCACTGGCGTTCATTCAGTAAAGTTTGAAGTTAAACGCAGACTGTTAGGACAAGCCTTCATGCAAAATGGAAAATAACCATAGAATGAAAGTTTTGTGCTGAGGAAACATATCACACATTAAAGGGTTAGTTCACGCAAAAATACAAATTGTCATTAATTACTCACCCTCATGTCGTTACACACAATTTAAGACCTTCATTCATCTTCGGAACACATTTTTTTATAAAATCCGATGGCTCAGTGAGCCCTCCATTGACAGCAAGATAATAAACACTTTCAGATGCCCAGAAAGCTATTAAAGACATATTTAAAATGGTTCGTGTGACTACAGTGGTTCAACCTTAATGTTATGAAGCGACGAGAATACTTTTTGTGCGGCAAAAAAAAAAAAAACTAAACTTTATTCAACGATTTCAAAACACTGCTTCATGAAGCTTCGAAGCTCTAATCTTTTGTTTTGAATCAGTGGTTCGGAGCGTGTATCAAACTGCCAAAGTCACGTGATTTTAGTAAACGAGGCTTCGTTACCTCATAAGTGTTTCGAAACGTTTCGAAATTTCAGTGGTTCACGTGACTTTGGCAGTTTGATACACACTCCGAACCACTGATTCAAAACAAAACATTCGTAGAGCTTCGAAGCTTCATGAAGCAGTGTTTTGAAATCGCCCATCACTAGATATTGTTGAATAAAGTCATTATTTTGATTTTTTGCCGCACAAAAAGTATTCTTGTCGGTTGAACCACTGTAGTCACATGAACTGTTTTAAATATGTCTTTAGTAGCTTTCTGGGCATCTGAAAGTGTTTATTATCTTGCTGTCAATGGAGGCCTCACTGAGCCATCGGATTTTATCAAAAACATCTTAATTTGTGTTCCAAAGATGAACGAAGGTCTTACAGGTGTGGAACGACATGATGGTGAGTAATTAATGACAGAAATGTGATTTTTGGGTGAACTAACCCTTTAAACAACAGCACACGCATCTGTCAAAGCGCCTGACAGTGCAAGCCATGATAAACATTAAGCTAATGCATTAGCTTGAAGCTTAAAATAAAGAATTCTCATGTTTTGGGCAGCTTGGATCACGTACCTTTCCCGCAGCAGCTCATTCTGTTCCCTCCACTATTTTAGACACATTTTGTCCACTGAAATGCGTTATTCAGTGCAGTTTGACGTGACCGGCAGAAGTTGCACGGTGGGCACATGCAACTACTCCATAATGACATTCGGTGTCGATGATTTTCATTATCGATTAGTTGTTGCAGCCCTAGTGCATCGTTCATTGTCAAAGTATTAATAAAATGTACACTGTAAAAAATGACCGTGATTTTAACAGTAAAAGACTGTAAAAATGCTGCAGTGAAAAACTGTCAATTGGTTTACAGAAGGTTTCCGTACTATATACGGTGAATAACTGTAATAGATCTAACCAGGGCTTGACATTAACTTTTTTGCTCACCAGCCACTGTGGCTAGTGGTTTTCCAAAGTTACTAGCCACTCAGCATTTTCACTGGCCACAATTTTAATGTTGGTAAATTACATTTTATATGATTAAAGTTGACTTTGTTATGCTTAAATTACTTTATTTTGAGTAATTTTACTTGATTTAGAAGATTTAAAACCCTTTCAAACTTTTAAATGCAGATTGACCACCCAAATCAAGACTACATTGTATATCAGCTGGTATGTAGCCTACAGGTGGGCAAGAGGTGGACAATATGAGCATGGCCTAATATGAGATATAAGATATAAGTTATTTGTGTTAGGCTATATAAAAGAACAAAGAAGCAAATTACAAAAACAATAGTAAATTAAAAATAATCTTTTTTCAGATACAGTAGGTTTATTTAACATATAGCCTAGCCTACATTTATTTAACATCTTTTGTTGTTTGATTAACATTAATGACAGACAGGTAGGTCTATTTAATTGGGCTGCTGAATGCATGGACGTAACTGACGCATATTCAGTTATTACCCACCTGTTTACGTCCACTTAAGCTATAACCGACTGGATTCACGCGAGATACTCCATACGATGGACATTTAGACATCTGTGTGCACGTGTATTTGACTATTCAGGCGCGAGGAGAACTGATCGCGCGCGCAACAGAGAGAGAGCGCACGCGAGAGAGCGCTTCTGTTGTGTGTCATTCAGCGCAATTCCGCTTATCCCTCCTTCACTAACTGCACATAAATAACGAATTGGATTGTAATTTTGTGCTACGACAATCTTCAACGATCATTTGGCTGTAAACTGAAATTATATTCAACCCACCAAAGTGGCTAGTGGGGTCTTACCCGCCACAGCTGAAATCTACCCGCATTTGGCGGGTGTTAATTTCAAGCCCTGGATCTAGCGGTACATTTAATGTAATTTTACAGTAAAATACCGTTAAATGCACAGTTTTTGGAAGTGAAAAATAACAATTCATTGTAAAAATTTAGTGAAAAACCGTAAATTGACATTCCCACAATTCCCTGCGTGACACTTCACATTTGATATATTTTCGTTGAAATAACTCTGTTTCTTCTTAGTTTTTCTCATTTTTTTTCTAATCAGTTATGTACATTAGGGTTTTATGTTACATCTAATGTTGTTAAATTAATGTTTATTGCATTTTTAATATTCATGCATGTTACCATGATGGTGTTTAGTGGTGTGTGAATGACACTGTGTGCACCTTCTATATGTTAGTGTTGTCCTCCTCAGCTTGTGGAAAGCTGCTTGTGATGAACTTTGATTCATCATGTGACTCTTATCACCACTGTGTTTGGTGACTGTCAGTGTTATAAAGGTACAAACAGATATTAGTACTTCATTAGGTTGGTAAATTAACATTATATCAGTTAATGAAATATGTTATTTTACCGTAAATTTAACAGATTTTTTTTTTTACGTTGCTACTGTATTTTTTACGGTAAAGTTCTGGCAACCACTGCCAGCTGCCGTTTTTTTACCGTAAATTTTACTAGGATTTTTTTTTACAGTGTAGGCAGTATATTATATATACTGCAGAGTCAGCAGAAAGTAAGTAGCCTATTCCATTCTGAACACAGAATGTGATTCATTAATAAATCTGATTGAATCACTCAATTTAATTGCTTTGAATGGTGCTTGAGGTACCAAAACACTCAAAGATGGAAGAACATGAGAGATTCTTACATTTTTGTGCATTGATTATAAAACAAAAATGGACCAACTTCATTAACAGCAATTTAGAAGAAAATCGCTCACCCCAAGTGTAAGTTACAGTAATTAACCTGTAAACCGGAGAATACCATGTTAGGTCAACTTTAATGCTGGAGCACAAGAGACATCTTAAAGACAACCAGAAGATGAGAAAGAATTATGAGAAGTTTCATGATAATGAAAGACCGGGTGAACAAATGTTAAACACAGATTTATTTCTCTGCGACGAAGATTAAGCGAGCACGCTGAAAATACTGGTTCTATTGTCATAACACTCCTCCAAAATCCCATCTTTGAAGCTTGTATCCCAAATGCCTCTTTAATCTCTGACCTTGATTCCAGCGAGGCATGTTTAAGGCTAAGCAGATGCCATGAAAGGCTCTGAGGAATCAGAAATACTTTAATAAAACCACTTTGAAGATTCAAAGATTTTTCCTCCCTTCAAACTTAAAAATTCAACACCCCTCCCTCCCTCCATTCTTTTTCTTGACGGCCTCCCTCTCTCTTTTATGTTGCTGAGCTGAAACTTCGAAATCTGCCATCAGGCCTCTATCAGTGAGAGGGGGAGAGCGATTTAGCGGTTGATAAGCAGTCAGGCATGGGCGACCTCCGCAGCGGGGCACCGATACTCAGCCCAGAGCAAACCGCTCTCCCAGCAGCCCTTAATGGACAATATTATGTGAAATTGTCTCTATTGTTGAGAAGCATGGAGTCAGGAAGTATCAGGGAGAAAGAGAAGCATCTGCCTCAGCTTGAGAGGTCTGTTGAGAGTGGAAAGCCTGCCCTAGACTGGATTCTGAGTGATTCCCTTTGTGTAAACAAGGTGTGGATGTTAAACATGGTATTGCAAGAGAGTGATCAAGTGCTTGAGAACAAGAGCGGTTAAGGATTTTAAGAGGAAACCAACAGGTATTTGCATGTACAGAATTAGGGAAGAAACAGAAAGGGCCAGAAAAAGCTAGAATGAATCAGACTTTCCAGCGTTATACGTATATGGGAGGTTACAACTATACACCCTTGACATGTTGGAAACAAGTAGTTCATTACTGGAAAAGCTTATAAATTAGGTTAGCAGCATCACTATTTGAAGTTTTATTTTACATTTGGATAGACACAGAAACTTACCATTTAAACAGCTTCCTGAAACATAAACCCTTTCATGTGTACAAACAGACTTTCTATAGAATGGATTTGTGGAAAATTAATAATTAATCTTCATTTTCCACATTTTCAGGTGTAAATGAAAACTGAATAAAGCAGTGTAGTTTTGGGCTTTTTGGACCCCATTTTAAATAATAGCCTTTAGCTATTTAGAATTGCCCACTATTTTAGAATTGCCCACATGGCAATATTGTACATATCATTGTCTATCCAAACATAAATAAATGCTTTTGTACTAGAACTACTACTTACATATGCCAATGAATATTAATGGGATGTCTGTCTGAAAGAACAAGGTACACTACCTCAAACACCAACACCAATAGAAGTGTTTTCTGACACATAACTCATCACAAGAGGTCAAATAAATGAGTTGCTCTTTGTACATGAGCGTCTCGGCTCATTAGTTAACCATATGGTCATGAATGCCAATTTAGGTCTTTGAAAGAGTATATTTCAAATACTGTTATTATGCGCGGGTCTCTTTTATGATATGTGTGGTATTGAGGGACCTTGTAGTGACCTTCATGTGGTATGACAACATGAAATACTTGTATTATTTTATTAAAGGTGCCCTAGAACTTTTTTTTAAAAAGATGTAATATAAGTCTAAGGTGTCCCCTGAATGTGTCTGTGAAGTTTCAGCTCAAAATACCCCATAGATTTTTTTTAATTCATTTTTTTAACTACCTATTTTGGGGCATCATTATAAATGAGCCGATTCAGGGCTACTGGCCCTTTAATTCTCGTGCTTCACGCCCACGGAGCTCGCGCTTGCCTTGAACAGTGCATAAACAAAGTTTACACAGCTAATATAACCCTCAAATGGATCTTTACAAAGTGTTCGTCATTCATGCGGCATGCATGCGTCGGATTATGTGAGTATTGTATACTGTTATATTGTTTATATTGATTCTGAATGAATTTGAGGCTGTGCTCCGTGGCTAATGGCTAATGCTACACTGTTGGAGAGATTTATAAAGAATGAAGTTGTGTTTATGAATTATACAGACTGCAAGTGTTTAAAAATGAAAATAGCGACGGCTCTTGTCTCCGTGAATACAGTAAGAAACGATGGTAACTTTAACCACATTTAACAGTACATTAGCAACATGCTAACGAAACATTTAGAAAGACAATTTACAAATATCACTAAAAATATCATGTAATCATGGATCATGTCAGTTATTATTGCTCCATCTGCCATTTTTCGCTATTGTTCTTGCTTGCTTACCTAGTCTGTTGATTCACCTGTGCACATCCAGACGTTAATACTGTCTGCCCTTGTCTAATGCCTTTCATAATGTTGGGAACATGGTCTGGCATATGCAAATATTGGGGGCGTACACCCCGACTGTTATGTAACAGTCGGTGTTATGTTGAGATTCGCCTGTTCTTCGGAGGTCTTTTAAACAAATGAGATTTAAACAAACAATGGAGTTTGAGACTCACTGTATGTCATTTCCATGTACTGAACTCTTGTTATTTGACTATGCCAAGATAAATTCAAATTTTTCATTCGAGGGCACCTTTAATTACTTATTTTTAAACTGAAATCACTGTTAAGGTAAGGGAAGCTCATCATGCAGCAATATTTCACACAATCAAACTGCAAAAATTAACAAATTAGCTAACTAAGTAAACCGCAGCTTTGTGGCATTGAGCAGACACACAAAAAAATGAGTTGACATCAAAAGCATATTGTGTCACTCTTACTTAAAAATCACATTGAAATCTCACACTTTATTAGAGACATGAAGGCCTATCTGTTTAATAACTCAACAGGCAGGGTTATCATCAACTAAAACATGAAAACTGATATAAAATAATTACCACAAGATAAATGAACTGAACAATACTAAAAACAGTATTTGTCGGAGGGAAAAAACCTGAAATAAAATGACAAAGAACAAAAACTGATTTCATGATCTTTAAACTATCTGCACATTAAGGTGGAGTCACCTGACCTGTCATGTGAAATAATACATCCAACCTGCAGATGGCGATATAGCATGTGACGCAGGTTAATTTGCTCGCTTCTCATAAAACAAGAATCTAACCCCTGCTGGTAGTTGCTGTGAATACACCATTTGGTGGGCAAAAAGCTTCATTCTCAATTGATGTGCATTTAAAATTAGCTTTGTATTCTGGTCAAATACATTTTCTGCAACATATATACAACTAGTACTATTGAACAGTTGATATTTAACCAGTGACGGATTCTTTTTTGTAGTTCAAGTGAGAAACAGGCCTACACACAACATTTAAATGTTAATCTAAACCAAAACAAACTGAAAATTAAAGTACATTTGAAAAAAGTAGTAAAATAAAAATGTATATGATCAAGAAACTCTATAATAAGATTCAGCAAAGGTATAATGTTGGACCTGTGATTTTTATGCATACAGTATGACGAGTACACGATTATAGACACATGGGCATATTTAAGCCAAGCTTACAACAGCAAAACTGACATTAAAGACAAACAGCTTCTTCTGTGGAACATCAGCAGACAGCAAGAAACCAGATCTTGTGTTCTACATTTTGAATTCTTTTCCTGTTTGTTATTTTGTGATTATACAGTTTATTGTTTCATGTATTATTTTCTTCCTGTTTAATGAGCTGTTTTTCTGCACATTTGGAACTGGCAGTAGACAAGTCAGTGATTCATATTTTTTTAACCATCCTTTGTCCATCCATTTTGATTTGATCACACCAGTTTCTGTACAGGATGGAATGAGACAACCAACTAATACTACAGAATCAATTACTGATACCTTCTAATGTGTTGTTTTTTCCTTCCAAAATGCTGCCACTTCCTGGAAGATAATATCATAGGATCTGAAAACAAATTATGGTGCATTCCAAACGGGATATATCGCCCTCCTAATGGCACTTCAGAGTGAAAACAATCATGGCCGCCATATTGAAGTGTCGTTCCAAACCGAAGTGCTCAAAACTGGCCACTTCAAAGGGCCCTTCGGAATGAAGGATTTCGAAGGGTACAACTGATGGACACTTCGGGCCCCCATGATCCTTTGCACAGTGAAGTTGTTTCGAGTCACAGAATGGGTACAGGAGGCTCGGAGTTCGATTTACCTATAAATGTATATATAGTATTTTTCTATACTGTAATATTTATACAAGTTAGATTTTGGTACATTATTATGGTCAAAACGACATTGTACTTTACAGCTCCCTTTATCAGTCCATTTAAATGTTTCAAATACATAGACACAAATACAATATGGTGCGATAAACCAAAAATAAATAAATAAATAAACTAACATTAAACAAAAGGCGCAGCTTGCACAATCTACTCATCGCTCAGAGCGTTTTTTGGGGGTCAACCAGCGTACAAAATGTGCGACAAAGGCGCTTCCTTGATTGTCTCGTTAAGATGACGCAAAAGCGCGTTCCAAAAAAAGAGTTTTTCTGACCCCTACACCCTTCATCCCTTCGAAGCTCTCACTCCGGAGGGTAAAGCCTTTGAAGGGATTAGGGCATAGGGATGAGCCCTTCCGAAAGGAACACAGGGATAGTTTAAAATAGATATCATAAGAGTCTATGGAAAGTGACAGAGGACAAAAATGTCTGTACACATATTTAAATCAATAAACAATATAAAACGATAACTATATACATTTAACTATTTTATATACACTCACTGATCACTTTATAAGATGCACCTGTTCAGCTGCTCGTTAACGCAAATATCTAATCAGTCAATCACATGGCAGCAACTCAATGCATTTAAGCATGCAGACATGGTCAAGAAGATCTGCTGAAGATCAAACTAAGCACCAGAATGGAGAAGAAAGGTGATTTAAGTGACTTTGATTTTGCATGTGGCATAGTTGTTGGTGCCAAAGTAACACCTGGCAATGTTTTCTGTCTCACTTACAATCAATTATAATATCGAAGTGCTCTGGAGTCATAAAAATATTTGATATGACTGGATGGATGCTGCCACTATTGATTTCTCTATAATGTAGCCAGCTGTGCGTATATTGAACTGGTATTGATGGGATTCAGTTGGCAATTCATACCACAACATATGTCACATATCTACTGCACCACCTGAAATTCTAGTTATTTTTATCATGGTGAAAATAGCATCAGGTTTTCTGTGTGCTGGAGCATGTCAGTGTCTGCATGTGGTCTTTGAACACGTGACTTCTGAGCTAGCATGGAAGGCGTGTGTTTTCCATTATGCCACTCCACTGGGATTCAAAATGTACTTTGTATTGTGGTTTTGAACAAGAGCACTGGGTGAAAGTGTGTGTATACATGTGAGATGATGCATAGTGTGCCTGTGGAAAATCTATAGGGGAAAGCTTCTGTAAGGATGTAACACTGTCACATCTGCATCCTCCTTTAACATATACAAACAAATGACATCAGAAAGACTTACTCATGCATACACTCAAAGTGTAATGTGATTCAGCTATCAGGCTGACGATGCACAGTGATGTAAGACAGTCAGACCCCCGTGCATCCCATCGATCAACCCGCAATGAAAATCCAGCTGAGAGCTGATAAAAAATGTGTGTGGGAAGCTGTGATGCATTCTGGGAAATGGCTTCAACCCATCAGTCTCCTGCGGCTCTCAAGTGTAAGAGAAGTGAAAGAGGAGATTCCTCAGCATGTGGTTTATGTGGTTTGTAAATCTATACGTAACATCAGATGTGATAAACCTGTTACTCCTCGCTGCCTCTCAACAACTGCATATGTATTTTCCATACAATGGAAACTATACATCTGTCAACATTAAAAAAAAAACACATTAAAACTAGGTAATACAACTCGTTATTGCTTGAAAATATTCCATTACACTGCAGCTCTTAAATTTCAATATCCTTTTTGCATATTCAAACTGTTTTATTTGTAAAGAGATCCTTCATATGCATTGAAAGATGAATAATCCATTAACTTCTCTTTGTTGTATACGGCATCCTCGGGCCTTAATTTCATTCCTATGATTGCAAAGCTAAATTTCAGCATCATTACTCCACTCTTCAGTGGCTTTGGCAGGCATGTATTATGGTACTAAGCAAGGCAGTCCTGCTCAGCTCTACAGCGCCCCACAATTTTCCAATGTAAATTTGTGGTGAAAAATGGAACTGCAGCGCGCTCCCCACTTATTTTCTCCTTAATTTACTGTACGTAAATCTCGCTCCAGACCAATACCAAAAGAATCCGCTTCAGCTATGTGTATATTAGTCTGCATCAAGTCAGTAACTAGTTGGCATGTCTGTTTTTCCTATGTGGAGTAGGCTACCGTATCAAATTAATAAAAGTAGGCCTATAAATCCTTCAGATTAAACATGCTACATGGTGTGAATAGCCTTTATATCTAGTTCTGTTGTGTTTGTTTTATGTTTGATCTGAGAATAGACATGACTTTCTTTTCCTCTCTGAAATTCCTCCACAATATCCTAAAACAACATTCAGAGGCAAAAATGCTACATTAAGGCAGTTCTAGGTAACACTTTTTTACAGTGCCGTACTTACACATCACTACATGCACTTAATATAGTAATAACAGTAAATTATGCATAATTACAAGTAACTAACCCTAAACCAAACCCTAACCCTAACTTTAACTCTATAGTAAGTACATGTAGTTAATTAATTGTACTCAAATAAGTATTGAGTAATTACAATGTAACTACGGCACCGTAACCCGGTTCTAAGGTAGCATTCTATGTGTCTCTCAACTAATGTTAGCCTGTCAATCAAAGCTGAATAATGCAACATCTTCCGAAAGTGCGTCTGCATGTGTTCAGCTATTAGAATATACACTGATCAGGCAAAACATTATGACCACAGACAGGTTAAGTGAACTACACTGATTAGCTCTTCATCACAGCACCTGTTAGTTGATGTGTTAGAAGCAGGGAAAATGGGCAAGCGTAAGGATTTGAGCGAGTTTGACAAGGGCCAAATTGTGATGACGACTCGGTCAGAGCATCTCCAAAACTGCAGCTCTTGTGGGGTGTTCCCGGTCTGCAGTGGTCAGTATCTATCAAAAGTGGTCCAAGGAAGGAACAGTGGTGAACCGGCAACAGGGTCATGGGTGGCCAAGGCTCATTGATGCACGTGGGGAGCGACGGCTGACCCTTGTGGTCCTATCCAACAGATGAGCTACTGTAGCTCAAACTGCTCAAGAAGTTAATGCTTGTTCTGATAGAAAGGTGTCAGAATACAAGGTGCATCGCAGTTTGTTGCGTATGGAGCTGCATAGCTGCAGACCAGTCAGGGTGCCCATGCTGACCCCTGTCCACCGCCAAAAGCACCAACAGTGGACACATGAGCATCAGAACTGGACCACGGAGCAATGGAAGAAGGTGGCCTGGTCTGATGAATCACGTTTTCTTTTACATCACGTGGATGGCCAGGTGTGTGTGCGTCACTTACCTGGGGAACACATGGCACCTGGATGCACTATGGGAAGAAGGCAAGCCGGCAGAGGCAGTGTGATGCTTTGGGCAATGTTCTGCTGGGAAACCTTGGGTCCTGCCATCCATGTGGATGTTACTTTGACATGTACCACCTACATAAGCATTGTGGCAGACCATGTATACCCTTTCATGGAAATGGTATTCCCTGGTGGCTGTGGCCTCTTTCAGCAGGATAATGTGCCCTGCTACAAAACAAAAATGGCTCAGGAATGGTTTGAGGAGCACAAAAACGAGTTTGAGGTGTTGATTTGGCCTCCAAATTCCCCAGATCTCAATCCAATCAAGCATCTGTGGGATGTGCTAAACAAACAAGTCCGATCCATGGAGGACTCACCTCGCAACTTACAGGACTTAAAGGATCTGCTGCTAACATCTTGGTGCAGATACCACAGCACACCTTCAGGGGTCTAGTGGAGTCCATGTCTCGATGGGTCAGGGCTGTTTTGGAAGCAAAAGGGGGACCAACACAATATTAGGAAGGTGGTCATAATGTTATGCCTGATCGGTGTAAAGCTTAAAAGGCTTATCACAGTCAGGAGCCACTACTGCATTCAAATGTTTGGGGTAAGTGTAATTTTTTTTTAAAAATAAATAAATAAATAAACAAACCAATAAATAAATAATAAAACACTTTTTATGCACCAAAGGACACATTCATTTGTTTAACATTGACAGTAAAGACATTTATAATGTTACAAATGATTTCTATTTCAAATAAATGCTGTTCTTTTAAACTTTCTATTCATCAAAGAATCCTAAAATATTGTATCACAGTTTCCATAAATTTGTTTGTTTGTTTGTTTGTTTGTTTGAAAAGGGACCATGTACAATTTTTAACATAAATGTTTAAATTTCATGCATTACACCGTATTTAGCCGAAGGCTACTTTTTATCCGCAGCAAATTTTCATATAAAGCAGCAAAAACAATAATAAGAACCATCATGTGACACTGCAGACTGGAGTAAGGCTGAAATTGCAATTTATTAATAAAAAACAGACATTCTAAAGTGGACCAACAAAACAAATTGTTACCAAAAAACATATATAGACCTAAATGAAATCTGTACCCCTGGACTAACAGAAGATGTTGTTTCCTCCACTGAGAATCTGAACTACAAGAATAAATTCAAAATGTCTTAGTTTTACTCTGCATTGCATCACTACAGTTGTAACCATCTAGTAGTAGTGCACATATAGCGGTATTTTCAAAGTCATTTCCTCAAAGAAGAAATTAGTTATTAGTGAAAAGCTGTTGGCAAGTTAACAGTGTCAGTCTAAATGCCCCCCTCGAGGGCTGAAGTAATCGACATTTGTTTTGCTTTGTTGTGATAGATACGGAGGCACCCTGGGGCCGCTATTAGTAAAACCGTCACACACTCTCTGAAAAGCAGTCAGAAATAAGCGTACAAAGGGGCTGAGACCTGCACTGTAACAGAATGTTGAGTTAAAAAAACTCTGAAGAGACACTGAAGACGTAGCTTGATTGCTTGGACTGTTTTACTCTTTGAGAGACAATTTATTTTTGTTCTGTCTGGAATATAAATCAAAGGGAGAGAAAAAAAGATGGAAATTTAATCAAAACGTTGACAGATTCTTGCGTTATTGAAAGGAAATCACTGTTCTAGTTCGCTCCCAGGGCCATGACATTTTGGAGATAATTTAACAGATTGCATGCCATTGTTCTGAAATCTGAGCCAAGCTTTCTGTGAAGATCTGACAGGTGCCTCACTCGCAACACACGCCGTCAAACGGCATTTATCTTTTCCTCCATAAATTTAATTCCATGGTGATAATACTGTGTTGACAATGGAAAAATATCATCTCCTCTCTGGCAGTGGCACAAACATCCCGAAGCATAAGAAAAAACAAATTGGCTGGATTTATCATTTCATTGTACATCAATCTCTCGTAATTTTGAGAAGGTGAGAGTATTAGATATCATTTCACAGTTTACTGGTCTGCTTTGTTGAGTCCAGTAAAAATTAAAATGCTACATTAAATGACTTTATTATCACTGTTTAGTTTATTTCCCCCCTTAGAGTCCACTTTTTTGGGATATCCATAAAAAAGTGAATGAAATTTCCAAACTTTGCATTTTTGATTCAGTTAAACGGACAAACTATAAAGGAAACACATTTAACAAATAAATTCTTAAAGTATATGCATTAAAAAGTCATATGACTGCTCTAAACCGCAAGTAGTTTTAGAGTGAGAATCAATGCAGCATTTTTTCATAAAACAATGAACTATTAAATCTCAAAAGATCGAGTTTCATCAGGATATGACCCGTTTAGGCCTTCTCAATGAGTGTGGGTCCCAAACCCATGGCCCGATGCATACGCCTATTAATCAAATCTGCGCCAATTGGCCTGCAATGATTGCAGTTCCAGCAAATTGGAGGAGCACTTCAGAGTGTGGCTTTTGACCGTCAATTGAACGACGCTCCATTAAACAGTAAGAGATGCTGGAGAGAGGAAATGGGAAGCAGTGTGGGATTGTGGCTGTTGTGTGTTTTGGAGGCCATGGCTGTACTAACTAGATTTCAGTGTGTCATATTAGCCTGGCCAGAGATGTGATGGATTTTTAGCCTCTGTCTGAATCCACAATCCACATTCTCTCCCACTCTCTCCTCCCAAACATTAGATTCCAGACACTTTCAATTTAATTATTTAAGCCACTCTGTGAATTTCTGTGGAAAATCTAGACAGAGGGCAGAGAGACAGGGAATGTAGTATTTGGAGAAAGTGATAGAGAAAATGCAGAAAGAAAAAATGAAGATAAGAAGCAACTAAATAAAAGTAGTGATGCTATTAACTAGCATTATAACAGCAGGACAGTAGCTAATCTGTCTAGTAAACAATACTATATAAGTAAACAAAAACTATACAGGGGCGTTTCCTCTGAGTAGGCAAGGGAGGCAGTGCCTCCTCAAAAAAATAGGATGAGAAAATAATCCATATTACATATAAAACAACACAAATATTACAAATTATGACATTAAAAAGAGCGCAAGTCACGCATATTTCTTAAGGAACACTGCCCAACAGCGACACCCGCAGGTAAAGTTACAGCAGGAGTCGTGTTTTACAGTCTATGGAGTCATGCCTCCCTTTCCTCTCATAGAAAACCATATAAAATCAGCAGACCCCCGGCGTGCGGTGGGTTTTGTGGGGGGTAATTGAGAATGAATGGGGGAAAGTCACGTGAGAGGAGGCAATGTCTCCATCGCGCTATCATTGGATGTAATTGGTTATGATTGGATGTGATTGGTTTGTGCGATAAATCCCGCCTCTTGTTGACGTGAGCGTTCCGCGCGTAGGTTTGACTGAACAAATGATGGCGTCAAGCAGAAGACTAATTGAAAAGTAAGTAAACAGATCACAGTTAGATATCACCGCTTTATGTCACGACAAAATCAAACTTGAAATGGACTGAAAACATGATGACTGCGGGGTTTTTAGTGCAATCAGCTTGGTGAAATTAAAAATACAATTCGTGTCTGTGACAGACGGTGTTTACGGAGCATGACTGATGATCCAAAATATCCTAGGTTGACAATTAAAAAGAAAAACCGCAATAAACAAATAAAATATAAATAATAATTTAAATTAATAATAATTTCATTTAAATTATTATTGCCTTTAGTTATTATTTTGGAATGAATGTAGAAATGCTTAAAACACTAACTTGATGAGATTGACTTGGTTTTGATAAATAGAATATTACATTGTTAATGTAAAATTACAAAATAGAATTGTATTTGGTTTCTTTTTTTCCTTTTTTTTGATGTACTGTAAAGTAATGTTCATTTAACAAGGAAGATGTGTCAACTTTAAGAGTAATGCACATTAATTTACATTGATTCATAAAAAAAAAAAAAGTGCCTCCTCATTTCAGAACACCACTGCACGCCACTGAAACTTTATACATATAGTTGATTACTAGACAGATCAGCACGACCGCATATGATTTTATAACAGTTCTAGCCACAGCAGAAACTCCTAGGAATCTTCCGAATGTTTTGGCGTTTTGGAAAAAAAAAAAAAAAAAAAACAGCTTGAGCGAATGATTCACTCAGTCATGAAGACAGTGGCTGCATCCAAAATCACATATGTAGGCATAAAACAGTATGTGACAAAAGAAGTAGCATGAATTCACAGTACCAATAAAAGAGTAGTCAAAAAGTACCCAGATAACCTACTTCTTCCGGAGAGATTCTGAAGTGTGCATAACAATAGAGCAATAGAGACTTTACTATCCCATGCGCACATGGGAGAGGATTTGTGAATGGCAGATGCAACTGACACTGGTAGGTCACATGATAATGACAACATGGCGAATGTAGTACATCCAGATTTCATTCATACTATACGTTCATATATAGTACTTTTTTAGTGCTCGCGAAGTACTTATTCCAAATAAGTATCTACTCGAGAGTATGCGATTTCAGACGCAGCTGGTCACTTGTTTAATTCCTGAATGAATCAGTGTTTTTGAATAAATCGGTTGAGTGAGTGATTCAAATGACTCACTTTTAAAGATTGTAGTCACTTGTCACCACTTGTAACTTTGTCGCCTATAGCACTAATATAAAATATATATTCTCTCCCTGAGTGGACCTTTAAAGTACTTTCGTTTTTATATTAGATAAAAATTTGACTGACTACAACTAATTAAATTGCTGAAACAGTGAGTTGTTGATTTAGGGTGAGACACTGCAGGTGAATAGGGTAAAAAAAAATGAACTAATAGGTATCATTATACTTCCCTAGTGGATTGATTACAATAAGAATTGCAAACATTTTTTGTATTACAAGTTTTCTAAAATGTTATGTTTAAATATGCAAATGAGGCATTATTTACTTAAAAATGCGCTAACATTGAACATCGGATGAAGTCAGGTTCAGAATTCCTGTTTCATTTTTCTGACATATTAGAGTCAAAGGTTTTTACAGAGGCAATTTTGGGTATCTCTTTTTAAATACTTATTTTGAAATCTATAGATGCAAATGGATAAAGTGGCAAAAAATTAATTCTTAAAAGTAGTTTTTCCTTTTAGTTTACAGTCAACATTGTATAATCTGTCTGGCAGATCATGTAACAAACATGAGAACATCTGTACAACAGCTCCATCATGCCACTTTACTGGTACAAATGGGTTTCCAATTAAGCATACACTGAGGGCTACATCATTTAAATATGTGTATAGGCTTATGTCAGCCTGCCATGAACTTGAACTCATGAACACACTCATTAGCTCAGTTATTCAAAAAGAGACACAATCAGACATCTGCCATGTGATTCGGCAACTCTGCGACACCAATTACGCCGACACGAAACTCTGAAAAGTTGTGGAGCTTTCACCCTCTTCTTAATCACTTTCTGTCAAGGCCATAAAAAAGGCAGCGGCAGCTTTTGTCTTGCTGTTTAAATAAGTAAGCCAACGCGGCTGTAAGCCACCAGTGCGACCCATCACTCAGTCGCTGCTAAATTAGCTTTCCCACGTGTCATGTTGAAGTTGCCGGATTCCATCTCGGCAGGAAGTCGCCCCGAAGCTCTTCCTGTCAGCCTCCATATCTCAGCCGAGGTGTCAGACGGCTCCGTGGGTGCGCTGAGGTTCCCGAGAGCGACTCTGCTAGGTGAGGCCAAGAAAAACCCTCACCTCTTTTTCTTTTTATCTCTTGCTGGGCCAGACACGCAAAGGGCGAGATGCACAGCTTTGCTTTTCTCTCTTCGCTTCTTATCTCGGCAGAAAACAGAGAGGGCTACTCACAAAGAGCTGTCTGTTTTTCACTCGTCTTCTCTCCTGGCATTCCTCTGAAACAAGAAGACCACTCTTTACAAGGGTCACCTGCCAAGGAAACATTTTCGCTTTTCACTTTCAGGTGCTTTTCTCTCTGCTCTTTATTTCTTGTTGGTCTCTTTTCACCACAACACAAAGAAAGCTCATTTGGAGCCTTGCAATGTCAGATCATTCAGTGTAAGCGCTCTCATCTATACTATCACCAATACTCAGCCCTTCAGCCTTAACAACACTGAATGAAACTGCGCACAAAAAAACAAATGCAGCAAATAGCTGAAAAACAAGGCCACTTATAAAAGGGAGATATGTGAAATGCTCATAATAAGGTTCATGCCTGTTTCTTGCATGGATTCAATGCATCATCAAAATAGCATTAAAATATTAAAAGACCATAGCATATTAAAATACAGTGTATTTCCTGAAGATAACGTGGTTCTCAAAATTTTGGCCCAAAGGCCCCCCCATAAGGAAATATTTCTAGGGCCCCCACATGACTTTTTGACCTCAGAAAGCATAAAAGTGATTCAAAACAGCTTTTGCCATTGTAGTAAATCCTAATTCATAGCAAACTTATGAGAGTGGAGTTCCATATCACTTTGCCAAAGAATTTCAGTTATTTCAACAGGTCCTACAGCCTACAAGCGCAAAAGAAATAAAACCCTCAATGACACAGACCAAGCAAATAAATATAGTAAACAATATGATGAAAACAACAAATTATTGTCATGGTTTTTGCCACAAAATACGTTTTATTGTGCTCTGAAAGTGCATACTCTCTCCTGTTACTGTATAGTACGTTGACAAATTAAACAGTAAAATAGTTTATCAACTTAAAAGATACATGACATTTCATGATAAATAGATAAACTTATAGCTTCGCTATTAGTAGAGACACTGCTGCCGTGAAGAAACACAGACTCAGGTAAGCTAATTCACATATGCTTATTCTCTCTCTCTCTCTCTCTCTCTCTACTGCGTTAATAACTGTATCAACTGTATTATTCTGCTATCAAGGCTCATGCCTCCATTACTAGTTCTAAAATGACGTTTTGGAATTAGCAACGGAGGCTTTGGATGAGATGCGTAAGAAATTAGTCCTACACACAAGAGTGTTTTAAGGACAAAAACCTGACTAATGTCTTGAAATACAACATTGGAACAGTGTCTTGAGGTGTGATAACCGTTGTATGGCGGAATAATTGACTCCGGGCCATTGAATTCTTAGAAAATAATGCACACCTCGGGTGTGTGTGGCCCGTAGTCAATTATTCCTTACCTAAGTCATTAATCAGAGTTTCTTGTTAGTTAATAGTAGTTACTAGGGTGTTAACAGTGCGTTACTCATTTGTTCCATGAGTAGTTATTCAGTGTACAATATTCTACTGTATACTGTTACCCAATTATTTGGTCTCATGAAAAATATTGGGACAAAACAATATTATTAAACAACATTAAAAATAACATTTTCACTCTGGAACAATGTAAATATAAATATACATATAAAACAATATAAAGTATAATAAAAATAAATGTAAACACAACATAAAAGAAACTTGTTCCTGTTCCTATCATACTCTGCAAAAAAAAAAAAAAAAAAAATCAACACATTATTCAATCTCTGATCTTAATACAAGATGGTTATATTTCAGGCATCATGTCCATCTTTAAAATGCTAAATGCAAAGGCACCAAGAGGTAACTCAACTAACCATACTGTAAGTATTAAACTTCAGAGCATAACACATCATGCACAGTGTTTGCTATGGACATAAATGATACATTGAATCATGAGGAGAGATGTGCTATTAGTTTGGTGATTTAAAAAATGTAAAAAATAAAATAAAAATAGGTCTCTTATGCTCACCAAAGCTGCATTCATTTGATCAAAAATAAAAACAATGTCTTTACTGTTACTTTTGATTAATTTATTGCATCCTTGATAAATATTAGTATTATTAATTTATTTATTTATTTATTTATTTTAATTACTAAAACAAACGATAGTTTATGTACTGCCCAGAAACTTTTTGGGAGGTGGGCTTTTTTTTCTTTCTTCACTCAGAACATCCTAAATGCATATATCAACACCCAATCATCATGGTAGTGAGTTTTAAGGCTGATTTATACTTCTGCGTCGAGTGTACGCCGTAGCAACGGCGTAGGCTGTGCGTAGCACGCGTAGCCTACGACGTAGCCTGACGTGCACCTCTTCAAAAATGTAACAACGCGTCAATAGAGGGTATGCACGTGACGTCACAGTCGACCGTTACGACTGCGGTCACGCCCACTGAGTGGCAAAAGACTGAGCGGCAGCATTGGTTTTCAGCGTGAATGCCGCGAAAAACACACAAAACGGGAAAGAGCTTTGTGATTGACTGTACAAATAGCTTTGACACAAAACCTGAGGTATATATTTAAAAACTGCCCAAAGCTACAGAAAAAAGAAGCAAACGGATCACTGCAATTCACAGAAACAACTGGACTCCAGGCAGAGAAACATGGATTTGCAGTTATCATTTTGTGTCGAATTGTTGGATTTTGAGGTAAAATCATACCCTATATATTATATTGTTATGTTAACAACTCATCAATCACATATTTACCATCTTATATTCTGCATAATTGGGTGTTTTTAAATAAACACTGACAAAAACTATACAAGTTTTAGGGCTGGACAATATGACAATATATTTTAACATTGATATAAGTGATTACTCGGATTTAAACCTACCTATATTGTAGTTATATAAGGCTTTCATTGGCAGATTTGATTTATGTATTTCCCCCGCGTCGAAATCAGGCACATATAAATGTCAGGAAACACTATTCCTGGCTGCATGTCAATATCCATGGATTAGGTTTCTAAGAAAGAAGTCATAAGAAACACTTTTGTCCAACCTTTAGTGTAATCGTTTGTTTTACTCACGTTTTCGCAGTTTCCCCTATTAAATCCAGTCATGCAGTAGGTTCTTTTGCCACTCAGTCCAGCTGAGGAAGCGCGTCCCGGCGGGAAAGTGACGTCTATGTATACCCTCTATTCTACTCGGACCGCAAGCGCTGTGATTGGTCTGTTAGAACCCCTCCCTCGGGTCAAAAAACTGGCGCGGAGCACTCGGAGAAGAGCGAGGACTTTCAACTTCACTATGAATGAAAAAACACTCTGTTTCAGAGGATACATGAAGTCGACATGCAACAAAAGTCATTACCTATTTGCCGCTTCTCTGCCGTTTCTGTTTGTAAGCTTCTCTGACAACGTACATGACGAGCTGCTTCTTCTTCGGCTTTTGTTTTGATACTCAACATGACCGCGGACAACGACGCAGAAGTATAAATCAGCCTTTACATGGCCAAAAATTAGAAAATGGAACATTCTATTTGTTATATAAATTTGCTATAATGTTAACTGCTATTAACTGTGCAGCACCAGCCAATCAAATTCCATCTCACTTTAGGCAATAACAGAGCTGAACTATATCCAGACATTATTGCTGATCTCATGACAGGCGGGACAGGGACTTGTGTATTTCTGTCTCGGAATGACTCAGGAGAACGACATAGCTGCGAGAGCTCGACAAGATGTGCTCGTAATCCACCGTTTGAAGACTTTCAGGTTATATTCGTCCACAGCACAAATTCAAAATCTCTACTGCACTGTCTGCATCTGTTTTAGTCCATTTTCCCTTTCTTCCTCTCTCTTTCAGAAGCAGCTCTTGATCAGGAGACAGAAAGACAGCATGTCTGTGGAGCCAGCAGGAGAGGAGAGCACAAACAGCCACGGGCTGCTCATAAAGCAGAGGCAACTTCATAAAGAGAGAGAGAAAACCAAAAGACAGAAACAAAGTGAAAAAGGAGAGGCAGACGGACAGACACACGGACAAAGAATTGACATCTGTACTGAAGCTAGAAACTGGCTTCTTTTTTGTCTCTCAATACCCTCACGTCAGAAGACACAAAGGAGATGCACAATGGCTTATTGAGAGACAAAAAAATCACTATTGCTTCTCTAAGAAGGTTTTGGGCTGCCCAGATCCATCCATCTATCCTCTCTCTGCAGTAACAGGCTTTCCCGTGGCAGGAGATGGTGCATAGCATCAGACTGGCGATGGTTCAGTCCGTCCTGCCACTGGAACTGATTGCTCTCATTAGATTCTTTAGCCTCTGGGTCAAATCCAGCTACTGGATCTGTGAGCAAGCTGATATTCCACAACCCAGGCCAATTTTCCTACTGTTTTCTCCATCTCTTTCATTGCTTGTTTGTCCTTCATTCACTAGGATGTTGCATCCATCTCGTATTGTATGTTGTGAAGAGATGCAGAGGTCTGTGTGGGACGGATTTTTGCATTCCGCCCTCTTTGCATTTTATTTTTACTAAGGTGCCACAAAGGTGTTTTTCTTTATTTAAAAAAAAAAAAAAAAACTAGATTTACATTTGCTAAGAGAAAATGGCTATGTATACAAATAGATATAAGAAAAAAAGACCAATTGCAAATATTATGATTGAAGATTTCCCTTTAAGACACACAACAGAACTTTGGATTCTCTATCGGCATCTATGGATGAAAAATAAAATTGCATGTAATATCCTACTTACAGATATAAATAATTATTTTAGGTTTGCAAATAAGATTTCAACAATACATCTTTTGTAACTTTAGTCTTAAATTTCTTAAAAGAAATTTTTAAGATTTACGCATTTCAATTAATAGTAAAATTCCATCAAATTGAATTGAATAATCCTTACATATTATTCATATTATAAATTAAGAATTAAAAAAACTAGAACTTAATAAAACATTTTGTATAAATCTTAATGGAACAATGGAATGGACCATGTAAGTTTATGTGATTCGTATTCATAAATTAAAAAAAAAATGAAAATATTTTTAAATGTATGTTTGTATGATTTATACAAAATGTTTTATTAAGCTCTATTTTTTTTCTCTAGTTGTTTTATTCTTAATTCTTAATTCATAATAAGAATAATATGTACGGATTATTCAAATTTGATGGAATTTTACTATTAATTGAATTGCATTAATTTATTTATTTATCTATTTATTTATTTATTTACTTCTTAACAGAGCCCCTAAAGGGACATGGTGATGGGGAAAAAAAATGAGATGGGAGGAAAAAATAATGTTTGGCTTGCAAAGAACTCAAAAGTTTTGTGAGGGAACACAAAGTTTCTCGGGGGAACAAAAGAGAACATAAAAGCATTGACATAATTTTTCCTACCCAGGGGCGCCGCTAGCAATTTTGGGCCCTATGAAAGAAAATGAGGTTGGGACCCCTGCCACACCCATTCCGCACCAAACATACAAGCCAACCAAAATCTTTGTCTACATTTACTAATACTGACCTATTACTTTTGCTATTGGTTTTGACCACTAGGTATCAGTATTTAATCAGAGACCTACCATGGCTGTAGCTAGCAGATGATTTATTATTCAAATGTAAATGTATTTAGATACAGTACAGTAATCAGATATTCATAGAAAATGCAACATTCTTAAACAATGGTTAAACATACATCATATTAAACATGAACTAAGTGCAAAATGCAATAGGCTACACTGCAACAGTGACTTTTAATAATCAATTAGACACTAGAGACAACTAGAGATAACTTTACAGCAAAGGACGCTCCGTGAATAAACATATACCTTTCTTTTCGAAAAACTGAGTAATTGTTGGCCGCTTTTCTCTCTCTCTCCGAGAGATCTCACTCAGTGCTTCTAGGCCAGTGTGTGTACAAATGTTATATTAAAAGTAGCACTCACATTTAATGCTTAACTTGAGCTTGAGTCAGGTAAGAACACAATAAGGTCACGTATGATGTTACAATTAGCCTACATATACAATTACATAACGAATTATCGTTGCTTTAAATTTACACCTCGTATTTAATTAAACACTGTCATCGAAGTTGGTATTGTGGCTTTATATAGCTATTATATAGCAGACTTGCACATGTCATATATAATATTAACATTTTATGAAAATCAAGCTCAGATTGAGTTACGAGGTTTTTGACCAGATATTTTGTCTCTCACTGAAACAGTCGCATCTGAGGTAGTACATCCATTATGTTTTCATTATCATACAGTAGCTATATAAAGTTTATTGTAGCGCTCAGTCTGGTTGAAATCTCATGATTAAAATCTAATGATGAAGCACTATGCACAGGACATTTAAAACAGTATGATTCAACTAGACGACAAAGACATACAAAATGCCAAAAACATTAGCCTTTATAGACATAGTGTCTCTTGAGTAAAGAAAACACTGTACTTACGTAAACATCAGTTCTTTATTTACCCTCGCACTGCAAAGAAGCAGAGATCTCCGACTCCAAACTATACGCGGGCGTGGCGGAGTTATATGAGATTTGACTGACAGTTTGAGGAGCCAATGGAGTTACGAGGTTTAGTCACAACCTCTTTTAAATGCTTTTTATCCATGGGTTTCAAAGACGTCACTTCCGTTATGCCCGCCGCCATATTTGTGTCCGAGATTGCAACTAACGCAGCAGCGCTTCATTGTATTGATGATCATCTTTAGCTTCAGCGCGAGTGCTCAAACAGCAACACAAAACATTATCTACGATTATGGCTGTCATATTAATAACATTTTAATTGTTTACACTATTGTATTAAAATATTGCGAATTCTAGTTGCTGTGTTTCGGCGTGTTGTTACAGGAAGAACGCAAATACAACAGGATCTATTCTGACTATGTTACTAGTTCAAGTTCATGACGCATGATTTTGTGCAAGTAAGTTGTAATTTTATGTTTATCTTGTATAAATATATATGAATTACCATATATAGGATGTGTTTTGTTGAGTTAATTAACCTAGCAAAGCGCTTCAGTTTATGGGTGTTCATTCAGCACGTGTAACGTTAGCTCAATCAGTGATGTTATTATCAAAATGAGATGATTTGAGGAAAAAATCTGTTATTGTTCGCGATCCTTATTAACCAAACCATGCGTTTCACCTAGACATAAATGATGACCAATAGCATTAATTTTATAAAACAATGAAGTAAATATAGAGATACAATGTGTTGTCCGCACAGCGCGATGATTCTTATTTGTAGCATTTATTTTTAGGAATTTTATCATTTTCCACGGCACATTAGTGAGTGGTGCGCAGTGAATGGGGGGATCATGCAGAAATAAGCCATAATTTTGTTTTATTTGTAATTCTTTGGTAGATTATACATTTATCATTTATATTAAATTACTACTAGTACTATTACTACTAATAAAACCGATCTCTGGGGGCCCTTAGAATCGTCCTAACTTTCCCCCCCTTAGCGGCGCCCCTGTTCCTACCATCTCATTTTTTTCCATCAACATGTCTCTTTAGGGGCTTAAGTATGAATTTTATAAAAACAAAAAAGTTGAAATTATCCACAAAACAAAATGTCGGTAACACTTTATTTTAAGGTCTTTAGTCTTTAGTAGCTTATGAGCATGCATATTACTAGAATATTGGCTATTTATTAGTTCTTATTAAGCACATATTAATGCCTTATTCTGCATGACCTTATTCTACATTATTAATCCTACCCAATACCTGAAACTTAACAACTAACTATTAACTAACTATTAGCAGTAAATTAGGAGTATGTAAATATGTAAATTAGTAAATATGTGATCCCTATACTAAAGTGTTACCAAAATTTCTATACAAAAAAAAAAAAAAAAGTCTGTACGTTAGGTAGTTCAGGCTAAATTTTCCGCAAAATAGTTGCTTATGGAACTAAAGAGAACCAGTCACCTGAATCAATCACCTGTGCAGTAAATGTCATGTGATCATTCTAGGGCAATCTATGTTGATGGAAAATTCACAGTCTCAAGCCCTGTGATTATCCTGTGAGAAGAGAGAAAAAATAATTAATTTCATGTTTTTAAGAGCCTAGAAAAAATAATCAGTAACAAGTAGAAATAATAAAAAAGAAAACATTTTATATGTTAAACGCAAGCCTGAGGAATTTTGATTGACCGAAACATTGCTCATTAAACTATTTTTTGTGATTATGCAAACTCAAGTAATGATTTTTAATTTCTAGTTTTCGTTGAATGCAAAAAATAAATATAACAAGTTTTGAATATAATATATTTTGAATATTTGAATAAATACCCGCATGGTGCCTGCCTTTATTTAACTTTACTGAATGAGTCTGAGCAAATGAGCGAGTGGAGAAGCACTGAATGTGACATGTTGATTGTGAATGAAGCGAATGAACATGGCACATCATTTATGAATGAGGATCTGCTGACCAACAGCGACTGAATGAAAGGGAGTTTTCAAGAAACACTTAAATAGTTAAACAGTTGTCACAACACTGTTAAAGTCGCTTTGCAGAAAAGTGCTTGCTAAGTAACAGACTTGCAGACTTGCTTTCTAGTTTCCTGTCCAAGCCCTGATAAGGGGAATTCCAGCCCGTGGTTACTTCCTGTCCCCCGTGTATCCCGTTACATTAGGAGTGCCACTGGTGGGAACAGTCTCATCAACTCAAAGTTTTATTAAGAGCCCAATTAAAAGTTTCTGAACTATCTAAGAAATGAATGATGCAGAAATTCATTTAAAATGCATTATATTGCACATGTTTTCCAAGAATGTCCGGGATCTTTTTAACATGCCATAGAAGGTTTAGCTCATCTGCAAAGCCTGACGTGCATATGAATTTGTATTCCATTCTCCCCATATCAGGAGCTGACGGCTAATATTAAAAATGAATTAATGCAAAGATAAATGTTTAATGGATTGTCTTATTACACTATTTGAATGGAATGAGAGGAGCTGCTAGAGGAGGCTGGGAATCTCTGCACATTTTCAGGTCAAATGGACTGCAGTACTTTGCAAAGCTATAATCTATAAGCCTATATCAGTAATATATATATTTTTTTAAGTTAAGAAATTCAGTCAAGTTTAAGTAAAGCAAAACTTATATATTTGAGTAAATTCATACATTTAACTTAAAATTATCATGTAACCACAACTTAAATATTTTTAGCAGTGGAAACTTGGCTAGATTTAACTAGCTAATTCAGTAAATGCTAACTTGTTAATTGGTAACACAATGTTTTGATAGCATTAGCGTAGCATAGCAATTGCTGAATGAGTAAAGGGCCTTTCAGACAACACGACAACAGCACCACTGCACTATGAAACTATGATATTTGATTGAACTAATTTGTTTAATTAAAGTTTACCCTACTCAAACCAATTAATTATTTTGAGCATTAGGGTTTAAAGTTAGTTTCAGACTCAACTCCATTTAATTCAATTAATTCCAGTGGTTTTAACCCTTGTTGACAAGGCCCCGCATTGCCACATCAATATCCATAGGCACCATGACTTTTCCAGTCGTTCATGATTTATTGGATAAGGACCAAGTTTTGTAAAATAGTTTTTTATTCAATTTCTACTTGATAAAATGTTTTAAAGCTTGACATAACAACAAAAGTTTTGTTTTCATTATTATTATTATTATTATTATTATTATTATTATTATTACTATTAATTTAAATGACTTTTCCAGGTCTAGGAAGTTTTTTAATAGAAAAAAAGGATGAGGGATTGAATAAAAAATAATGCTTGTTTTGTCTTGTATTTGTGTAAATTATCTAAGTCATTTTGCAGACCCCCTCAGAAGTTTACTGAGGCCCCCTAGTGGGCCCCGGGCCCCTGATTTGAGAACCATGCAGTAGTGTTTTGCATAAGCATGCTGATAAGCTAATGATTAATAAGAAAAGGAAACAGTGCAAGCACACACAAAAAAGTCAATTTTAATTAGATTTTTAATTAAAACTGTTTTTATTGATTTTTTTTGTATTGAATATATTTAATTAATAATCCGTAATTCTCTTGCTTCTGATTTTTACTAAGCTTTTCACAATGCATTATAGGATTGCCTCTTCAGCAAATGAAGATTTTTTTTTTTATATATTTGAAATAAAGTAAAACTGTGCACAATAATACCAGGAACATGCATTAAGTAAACAGGGGGTCAATTTTTGATTTCATGTTGACTTGAAATAAGCCCCAGGTCTCATTTATACAGTCTGACTGAACAGAATATGGCTTGATTTGGGGCTTTTTAGATTTGTGTGGAGAATCTACATCCTCATAACAGCATATAATCTTCCCAGCAGCCCTCTTAGATCGTTTGCCTGATAGATTCAGGGCAGCTATTGTGTCTAAGATCCCCTGAGATAACAGCGTATCGCGTACCTCTTACTGTACGTGTCCAAATGAGACCTGGTATTCTCATAATCATGTATGAAATCAATATATTCCACACTTGCAACTTTGATGCCTAAATTGACCGATATGAGCCATTATAATAATCGTCTCCTATGCACTGGAAACAATCTGTATAATAGACAGAAATTCCCTCCACAATGTCATTTCTATAATGACACTGACTTTCTTGACACATAAGGGAGTCGAGATAAAGGGCTGGAACGATTTGAGCTCAATTACTTTCATCTATATGCTGATTGGTCTCTTTTTCGCCTTTGTCAAATGAGGACATGTGAGATGGATGCATAGCACTTTATGGCAGAATAAAAAGGCCTTTGGTTGTGAGACAGTCATTATACAGTAGCCTGTGATGACCAAACCTAGAGAACAAAAAGACTGAGAGAGACAGACAAAGACAGAAAAGGAATGATCATGTCTAATGTGGTATCAATTCCACAGGCACACCGACTTAATGTGCGCTTCTTTCCAGGCATAACGACCCCATTGCGTCAAACCTTCCCCCACACGCTCGGGTCAGTCTGCCATAAACACGTTCCGCACACACAAACTCCTCGCCGTGTGTCAAAGCATCATTGCTCCCAAGGACGATGTTGACAGCTACGGGTTCCGGGTTCATTACGTTGGAAAAATCGCCCACTTGAGCAAAAGACATCCCAGTGGTTTAAGACATGTTCCATGAGCAGGCACTTCTGGATCGATTGAAGGATATAAATTAAAAATGCAAGCCGCTGATGGACGTGGTTCTTACCGCCAGGGCGTCTTCACTGGAAGTGTTGCATTACATGTTCCAGAGCTGGTATGAAAAATGAACCCGTACAGCTGGGGAAGGCAAAAGAGAGAGAGAGTTACGATGAAATTAGGCATGCTGATGTGCAGTGGGAACCACTGCTGGGGGCGGCAGCAGCATTGCATTACCTGCGAGTATAATCTGAAGAGAGCCGAACTGGAGAGAAAATTGCATGAGGCACCTGGGTGGGTGCATGAGTCAGGCTGTGTGCGTGAATCCACCACTTCTGTCATTGGAAACGTATTTATCCTCATGTCGTTCTACACCCATAAGGCCTTCGTTCATCTTCGGAACACAAATTAAGATATTTTTGATGCAATGTGAGAGGTATATAACTCGTCCATAGACAGCAATATAATTAACACTTTCAAGGTCTAGAAAGGTACTAAAGACATCATTAAAACCGTTGACGTGACTGCAGTGGTTCAACCTTAATTTTATGAAGTGACGAGAATACTTCTTCTATCAGAAAAGAAGATATTGTTGAATAGAGTCGTTATTTTTGTTTTGTTTTTGTGCACAAAAAGTTTCGTAGCTTCATAACATTAAAGGTGCCGTAGAACGTCTTTTAAAAGATGTATAAGTCTAAGGTGTCCCTGAATGTGTCTGTGAAGTTTCAGCTTAAAATACCCCATAGATTTTTTTTATTAATTTTTTTAACTGCCTATTTTGGGGCATTATTAAATATGAGCCGATTTAGGCTGCGGCCCCTTTAATTCCTCACGCTCCCCGCCCACAGAACTCGCGCTTGCCTTTAACAGCATAAACAAAGTTCACACAGCTAATATAACCCTCAAAATTGTTCTTTACAAAGTGTTCATCATGCAGCAGGTATTTATTTGGATGTTTACATTTGATTCTGAATGAATTTGATAGTGCTCCGTGGCTAAAGCTAACGTTACACACTGTTGGAGAGATTTATAAAGAATGAAGTTGTGTTTATGAATTATACAGACTGCAAGTGTTTAAAAAATGAAATAACAACAGTCTTGTCTCCGTGAATACAGTAAGAAACGATGGTAACTTTAACCACATTTAACAGTACATTAGCAACATGCTAAGAAACATTTAGAAAGACAATTTACAAATATCACTAAAAATATCATGATATCATGGATCATGTCAGTTATTATTGCTCCATCTGCCATTTTTCGCTATTGTCCTTACTTGCTTACGTAGTCTGATGATTCAGCTGTGCACAGATCCAGACGTCCTGCCCTTGTGTAATGCCTTGAACATGAGCTGGCATATGCAAATATTGGGGGCGTACATATAATGATCCCGACTGTTACGTAACAGTCAGTGTTATGTTGAGATTCGCCTGTTCGTCGGAGGTCTTTTAAAAATGAGATTTATATAAGAAGGAGGAAACAATGGTGTTTGAGACTCACTGTATGTCATTTCCATGTACTGAACTCTTGTTATTCAACTATGCCAAGATAAATAAAATTTTTAATTCTAGGGCACCTTTAAGGTTGAATGAGACTGTCCTCATCCAAAGAACGACCCTATAGGTCATTTTTTCAAGCACCTTATTACGACCTATATTTACATTTTAAAGTCATGCGCCCTCTAGCTGGCGTAAAAATAATGACTGTGTCGTGTTACGTCTGTCATCATGAAATGACGCATGACCGTCGTTACCAATCAAAATGCATGTTCACATAAATGCAATTTGTGGACTTTTTACACGGTCCCTTACCCGCCATTTGTCCTATTTCCATTTAGCAAAACTCATTTTTTTATTAACAACTACAACCCTAAACCTACCCTTAGTGATTTATAGTGCATATACATTTTATGAGCACATGCATTCCCTGGGATCGAACCCACGTCGCATGATCACATGATTATTGTTGTATATTGCAATGCTCTACCAATTGAGCTACGCGAAACCCAAAATATGATATAGCTAAAAGGGTACAATGCATTAAAATGAAAGTGTCCTGTCGTCAATAACGACGCAATTTTAGTAAACACTCCTATGGGTCGTATTTCAGGGAAGTGACAAACCTATATGGGTGTATTGGTTGGATGACATGTTGGGTTGAATCACTGCAGTTATGTCGACAGTTTTAATTATGTCTTTAGTACCTTTTTGGACTTTGAATGTGTTGATTATATTGCTGTCTAAGGACAAGTGATATATGTCTCAGATTTCATCAAAAATATCTTAATTTGTGTTCTGAAGATGAACGAAGGTCTTACGGGTGTGGAACGACATGAGGGTGAGTAATTAATGACAGAGTTTTCATTTTGGGATGAACTAACCCTTTAAATGTAAGAGTCAGACAACTCGCTGTTTTCTAAAACCTTCTGTTCTGTTACATTTCTAGCCATTTTTGAAAGGAAGAATGCATTGTGCATTTAAGGTGGTTTAGATTTGTTACTGTTCTTGACAGAAAGTCACAATGTAAAATGAAAACAATGCTGTGAGTATTGACAGTTAGTTCATGTAGTCTTAATGTCTTAATTGGCATCTAATTTTCTAAAATAATGCTTTCTGAAAACGTACATTCAAAAGTTTGGGGTCAGTAAGATTTTGAAAGGTTTTGAAAGAAGTCTCTTATTCTCACCAAGGCTGCATTTATTTGATCAAAAATACAGTAAAACAGTAATATTTTGAAATATATTACAATCTAAAATAACTGTTTTCTATTTTAATATATTTTGAAATGTAACAATAAACATTTCTTATATTTATCAATGTTGAAAACAATTGAAAACAATATTTTTGTGGAAACAGTGATGCATTTTTTTTCCAGGATCCTTTGATGAATATAGCAAGTAAGAAAGACATTTACTTGAAATATTTTTTTTTTTCAACAATGTAAAAGTCTTTATTGTCACTTGTGATCAATTTAATGTATCCTTGCTAAATAATTAATAATTAAATAATCAAAATCTTACTGACCCTAAACTTTAGAACTGCAGTGTGTCTTGGATTTTTCTTCTCAAAAGACGTATTTTCAGACTTCCATTGACTGATTGACACCAAGGTATACAACATTACAGCCTTCTGTACAATTTCATAACTATCATAAGTCATGATAGCACAATTTAACTGAATAATGAGTTGGTTTTAAAAAAATTATTTAGGAGAAACATTTGAATATATTATAAAAAGAAATAAATCCTTGACATTCAATACAGAGCTCTAAAATGAAGGTGGAAAGCAGAATAACGTGCTCTTGGAAGAATTTGAGTAAAGATAATAAAATCACTGACCTTCGATTGCAGATTTTGGTAGATCTTGACATGCTTGAGATCTCATCTGAATCTCTATATAGAAGAAACATGTAAAATGTTTTACTTAGGAAAAGAATCAATGTCTCAGTTTAGTCTCCATTTAATCTCATTGCCAACAAAGGAACAACTGAGATCCAGTTGATTTAATTTATGATTTGTTTGATCTGTTTTTCTCATGTCTTGGTTTACTCACTTGTCAGTCATTATTACACGAAACCTTTAAAAATTAGCTTTAGAGTCTGATTTTTCCCCCCACTTTTATTCACTTTTTTTTTTTCTTCTCTCTCTTCTCATAGTCTTTTACCTCTTTTGTTCTAGCAGTCTCACTCATGGGATTTTCAATGAGAGCTGATGAATGCTGTGCTTCACATTCAATATGGCAACATGGAAACCAAATAGTCTGTGCTTTAATTAGCTTAGCCGAATGAGAGAAGTATGAGGAGTCAATATTTATTATGTCTTGAGACAGCTGGGCCAGCACTGGGCCTGTGTCCCTCAGCAGCCATGAGAGCTAATTGCCCGGAGGCAAACAGAGGCTACTCTCATCAACAATGAGGTGAGCTGTCGTCGACTTCCTAGATTTCCCTAAGTGCTGGAATAACGCACCGCAATCACAACGAGAGGTAGAGCCACAATGCCATCTAATTAAATGCATCTGAGATGATTCCATGAGATAAATTGAAGGATAAGATCCTGTACATCCACAAATCACAGGTTTATGAAACACAGCTGCTAGCACGTCACATCAGTTGGCTGGTTCAAAGGCTAACAAAGTATATATTTAACTTCCGTAATCAAAGTGAAAAAATTGATTACATAGCAAAAAACTTGTTTTCTTTTAAATATTATATAATATTTATACTATATATTAAAGGTACACTGTGTAACACTATGTAACTAGCACTTAAAAAAAAAAAAAAAAAAAACCTGCATGCATTTTGCTTTGAGAAAGCAAAGAGTGTAACATTTTAACATGGCCTATTTTTGGCAGCAAACTCACAGTGAAGCCAATAAGCAGACTTCACTGCACACAGTACAACTTCATGTTGAGAGATCTCCAATGAGACCATTTTAATTAATGCTCCATTTAGAGTTAATATTACATTTTTTATGCTTTCTCCTCTTGCCACCTTGTCCTCTATCTTTCCCCAGCAATCTTCTATTTCCATAACAGTGAGAACTGTTGTAGTGAGCAAAGCTTCCCACCACAATTATATCTTTGTCTCAGACACTGTGTGGAAATCTGTGCAGGTTTAAAGGTCATGGTAATTCTATTGGGAAGAATAATGGAATTAAAATGTTATTATAGGTTAATTCACTAACACGATCATTGTACAAAGAGACAAGATCATAATGACATACAGTGGGTACGGAAAGTATTCAGACCCCTTTAAATTTTTCACTCTTTGT
The DNA here is from genome assembly GCA_028476615.1 of Culter alburnus. Taxonomy (NCBI): domain Eukaryota; kingdom Metazoa; phylum Chordata; class Actinopteri; order Cypriniformes; family Xenocyprididae; genus Culter; species Culter alburnus. The sequence goes on from JAOTNS010000345.1 coordinate 927,790, forward strand.
TATATTGCAGCCATTTGCTAAAATCATTTAAGTTCATTTTTTTTCCTCATTAATGTACACAGCACCTCATATTGACAGAAAACACAGAATTGTTGACATTTTTGCAGATTTATTAAAAAAGAAAAACTGAAATATCACATGGTCCTAAGTATTCAGACCTTTTGCTGTGACACTCATATATTTAACTCAGGTGCTGTCCATTTCTTCTGATCATCCTTGAGATGGTTCTACACCTTCATTTGAGTCCAGCTGTGTTTGATTATACTGATTGGACTTGATTAGGAAAGCCACACACCTGTCTATATAAGACCTTACAGCTCACAGTGCATGTCAGAGCAAATGAGAATCATGAGGTCAAAGGAATTGCCTGAAGAGTTCAGAGACAGAATTGTGGCAAGGCACAGATCTGGCCAAGGTTACAAAAAAAATTCTGCTGCACTTAAGGTTCCTAAGAGCACAGTGGCCTCCATAATCCTTAAATGGAAGACGTTTGGGACGACCAGAACCCTTCCTAGAGCTGGCCGTCCGGCCAAACTGAGCTATCGGGGGAGAAGAGCCTTGGTGAGAGAGGTAAAGAAGAACCCAAAGATCACTGTGGCTGAGCTCCAGAGATGCAGTCGGAGATGGGAGAAAGTTGTAGAAAGTCAACCATCACTGCAGCCCTCCACCAGTCGAGGCTTTATGGCAGAGTGGCCCTGACGGAAGCCTCTCCTCAGTGCAAGACACATGAAAGCCTGCATGGAGTTTGGCAAGATGTGAGAATAAGATTCTCTGGTCTGATGAGACCAAGATAGAACTTTTTGGCCTTAATTCTAAGCGGTATGTGTGGAGAAAACCAGGCACTGCTCATCACCTGTCCAATACAGTCCCAACAGTGAAGAATGGTGGTGGCAGCATCATGCTGTGGGGGTGTTTTTCAGCTGCAGGGACAGGACGACTGGTTGCAATCGAGGGAAAGATGAATGCGGCAAGTACAGGGATATCCTGGACAAAACCTTCTCCAGAGTGCTCAGGACCTCAGACTGGGCCGAAGATTACCAAGACAATGACAATGACCCTAAGCACACAGCTAAAATAATGAAGGAGGGCTTCACAACAACTCTGTGACTGTTCTTGAATGGCCAACCAGAGCCCTGACTTAAACCCAATTGAGCATCTCTGGAGAGACTTAAAAATGGCTGTCCACCAACATTTACCATCCAACCTGACAGAACTGGAGAGGATCTGCAAGGAGGAATGGCAGAGGATCCCCAAATCCAGGTGTGAAAAACTTGTTGCATCTTTCCCAAAAAGACTCATGGCTGTATTAGATCAAAAGGGTGCTTCTACTAAATACTGAGCAAAGGGTCTGAATACTTAGGACCATGTGATATTTCAGTTTTTCTTTTTTAATAAATCTGCAAAACTGTCAACAATTCTGTGTTTTTCTGTCAATATGGGTGCAAATGGCTGCAATATAACAAAGAGTGAAAAATTTAAGGGGGTCTGAATACTTTCCGTACCCACTGTATACCCCTGCTAAAACAAAACACTATGTTTTGGGTGCTGGTTCAGAGCCGGTGCTCATCAGACATCTTAGACTCACTATAGAAATAAATGGAAATATCCAGATTTCACAGTAGTTTCAGGTTTCCCATCATCCTGGGTCTCCTGCAGAACAAATAAGAAAGAAAAATAAGGAATTTGTGATGCGCAGGATGTCTATTCAATGTGTCGTTGTCATCTTGGAAGATGTTACTTTTTTTAAAGGGTTGGCAAATCTGCAATACATCACTACAAAGTTGGATGTTAGAATGACGTTACGTCAGAGCAATAGCCTTGTGGACGTGCCAACATAAGGTGCGACAGTGCTTCAGGTGACCTGCGTTTGAGTCCTGTCTCAACCCGTTCCCCTTTCTCCTCTCCTAAAGTTTCCTGTCTCTCCTCAAAGAATGACATTTAGCAGATTTTTTTCACAATGTTTATCATTTTGGCCTTGTTTACACCTGGACTTCGGATCACAAGTGGACGACGCTAAATACAGATGTAAACAGTGTCTAAAACGTTTTGAGCTTGTCCATTTTTGATCACTTCCAGAGGTAGTCGAAAACGCATTTGACTGGATTACTTTCGTCGTGTAGACACTCATGTGGTCAAATGCATTCGAACAGCCACAAAAGACCACCTATTGTACGCCTACTGACCTAACGCGTAAACATTATGGGAAGCACGCTAGCCAGACGGGATTTAAACTTTGCTGGCTAGAGACCCAAGTTTGGTTGGAAGATGAAAACTTACCAAACACGATGTTCTCTCACCATTCCTGATTTCTAGCACGCACTCAACGCGTTTGGCATGGTTTTGTGGCTTTTAAAACAGAAATGAAAGCTGCTGCTCTCTGTATGTTTTTCCGGGTGCATTATTACGTAGATTGCACAAGCTTATTTTGTCCATTGCTTCGAAAGATCAGGGGAAAATTCCTCCCATAGACCCTCCCCTCAAAGAAATCAGGACAGAAGTGGTCGAAAGTGGACAAAAGAGACAAATTAAAGTACCAGGTGTAAACTGGTATGTGTCTCTCTCGACTACATGTGATCAGATCGACCAAAACACATCTTAATACCAGGTGTAAACAGGGCCTTTGATCATACACTTCCACTCAAAACTTTGGGATCAGTAAGACTTTTCGGGAAATAAATTAATACTTTAATTCAGCAAGAATGCTAAATTCTTCAAAGGTGATAATAATAATAAGAAATGCTTTCTTGAGCACCAAATCAGCATATTAGAATGATTTCTGAAGGAGTAATGATGCTGAAAATTCAGCTTTGATCACAGGATACATTTTAAAATATATTTAAATAGAAATCATTTTAAATTGTAATAATATTTCTCAATATTGCTGTTTTTGCTGTATGTTCTTAAAATTATCAGATGTTTTTACAAATTATGATTCTTAAAGGGGTCATATTGTGAAAAATCTAATTCACAACGTCTATATAAGTAATATTAATCAGGCTTTGCAAAGAGGCTTTTATTTTATATTTACATTTATATTAGACCTGACAGCAATCTTGGAGCAAAGCCCTTTAACATGCACTTTATATATAAGTCTAGTCTTTTCAATTTTAAGCATAATTTAGGGTGGGAAATTCTCATATAAAACTAAATGATTACAATTTTTAGCAGAAAAACTGTTATTAAGATTATAAATGGACCTGGGGGAGATCAATTAAATAATACAAGTTGAATATGATCCCTTTAAAACAGAATCTGATGCTTTCCAGATAATGCAAACCCCAGATTGTGAGGAAGCTATAATCTCCATCACAGAACCCGCCACGATGCTCGGTTTCCAGCGAGGAAGACAAGCCAAGCAAGATGCCATGGCATTGTTTAGCAGCTCACCACCTCTTCCCCACAGCTGGACCACATGTGTTAGGCGATAAGTCATACGCAATTAACACAAGCCTGTTGGGGACCGGCAGGCTGAGGGAGATGGCGTGTGTGTGGTGCCGCTGCCTTCCTGCTCATTATCTCTTCCCTAACACTTGTGGCACTCTAAAATTGAGCACGGGTGAAAAATAGAAACAGGGCAAATTGAGCAGCGGCACGCTGGCTTGCAAGCAGACTGACGACATGTAGAAATGTAATGGAGTTTGACCTGACACGTTGAGTGTGGTTGGAATCAGAGAGCGAGGCTTCGTAACAACATGGTGCGTGTGGGCTGAAGACAAGGGAGGAACATGAGTCTGTGTCAGGTGTCCCAACGAGGAATGGAGTGTCTGGAATGCTGTTTTTTTACATAAATCAGATTGATCTGGAATAGATAGATAGATAGATAGATAGATAGATAGATAGATAGATAGATAGATAGATAGATGGTTTCACTTTTGGGTGAACTAACCTTTCAAGAAATATATTGTTCCTATTATAACAGACCAAACAACAACAGCGAGAAAAGGGAAAAAGAAGGGGGGGGGTGCAAGAAAAGGAAATACCTCATGTAAAATTGCCCAATCAGTGATCTACAATAATTTCAACATGGGTGACCTTGTCTCTGCTCTTTTCACTCCTCCCATTTCTCTTCTTTCCTCTGTCAGATGACAATGAAATCACGCCAATTAATCTCCTCTTCGTGCCATGATAACTCACTCTTGCCTGCGGATTGCTGTTGTATTCTTGTCAGAGCTGTTCTGGCTGTAGATAGATCTGGCTGACATTAACCAGCAGACTAATGAAGCTCTTTCCCCAGCTGTCATTCAGGTGACTGGTGTCCCGTTCGCTGATAGATCTTTATCAGCCACCAAATGGCAACGACAGCTGGGAAGGTGCGATATCGATGTTTAGCTGTACATCTGATCACCTGATCAGACTACAACAATGAAGACTCCATGACGCTAGAATGGGCTCCATATATCTTCATCCTGGAGGTCAAAAGCATAAAATAGTTTATATACAATAATATGGTTTTGGTGTAAGTTATGAATTGCAACTTTGCTGGGATGTTTGACATAATTTTTAGCCACAATAGCACAATAACGTCACATATGGGAGTATTTCCATTTTGATTTTATATTCATGCATTTTGGGATTTGATGTAGTGCAATATTATGTAGAACAGATGGTAATATTAAAGAACGAGAGATGAAAAGTCCCCAAGCATGTATTACAAATTCTAGAAAACATGTTTTAAAGACCCACTGTGGTGAAAATCAAGTTTTTAATGTTGTTTATGTCTGTGTGGTGTTTTAAAAGGCAGTGTAGCAAAGACTCAAAAGCATCCATTTCATACATTTGCAAACATGTAACTAATCCCGTCAGCGTGCAGGGCTTTTCCTATCATTAAAGGGATGGTTCACCCAAAAATTAAAATGATCGCATGATTTACTCAGCCTCAAGCCAACCTAGGTGTATGATTATCTTCTTTCAGATGAACACAATCAGAGATATATTTAAAAAAAAATATCCTGGATCTTCCAAGCTTTATAATGGTAGTGAACATAGGGGGCCTGTTTTGAAGCCCCCAAAAAATGCATCCATCCATCATAAATATAATCCATACGGCTCCAAAATAGCTTTGTATAAGGAATAAACAGGAATTTGCATTCCCTTTTTTGTGAATCAGAAAAATAACAGCATACAGGTTTGAAGAGACATGAGGATGAGGCAGTAATGACATGGTTTCTATTTTGGGGTGAACTACTCCTTTAGTTGTTACAATGATTATGGCCACCAAAACAACCTTTGAAAAAAAATAGAGATAAAGATGTTAGTAAAGCTGAAAATATCATGACCTGCGGCAGTGTTCACTGCTGTGGAATGGAGATGAATGGAAGCGCCTGCCGTGTTAGTCTGTCCCTGAATTGCAGCTCCTTTGGGATGCTCACAGTAAACAGGCCCCCTAAGGTTCCTGCAATTCCCTAATGAGGATCATTTTAGCAACACGCCTGCTTTGAGCATCACATAATTATCCAACTATTTACTGTGGCCTGACTGTAAACCCCCAGTACTTCAGGTATGTCTGTGGGGGGGGAGGCTTATTGCAAACTCATGCTGATCTCTTGGGCCAAGGTAGATTGTATAAAAGAAAAAAAAAAAAAAAGATTGCATTTGTTTACTTATTTTGAAAGAAAATCATGAGAAATGACTGTTGGAAATGACAAAATTACTGTTTGAAAGTTTGTGGTTGGTAAGATTTTTTGAAAGAAGTCAGTAAGAATGTTTCTGAAAGCAATTTCTTCCTAATCTCAAAACTTCCGTTCCTTTCCAAAATATAGGAGAAAGTTGAATTTATACAAATGCAATCTTTTTTTTTTTTTTTTTTTAGAGCTACATGGTTTTCAAGAAGTGTTCCAATCTGGTTTTAAATCCCTTCATGGTACCGAAACATCCCTGCAAAGACCTGTTACTAGCCACTGACTAGCCGCTGTTCTCATGTTCCAGATCTTACAGCTGCATTTGACACTGTAGACCATAACATTTTGATTTCTCGAATGGAGCATTGTGTTGGCATTGTGTAGGTACTGCATTGGTTTAGATCTGTCTGACAAAAGTTTTCCTGTCCGCCTTGGGGATTTTGTGTCCTCGGCGTTTCTCTTGTGTGGAGTCCCTCAGGGCTCTATTCTTGGGCCTATTCTGTTCTTCTTATACATGCTTCCCTTAGGGTCCATTTTTAGGAAGTAAAAGTTGTTTCATTGTTATGCAAATGATACACAACTTTATCTGGCTTTGAAACAGAAAGATGCAAACTCCATAGCACCATTGTTGGACTGTCTTGAGGATATTATGAAAGTGTGACAGTGCTTTATATTAAAGCATAAGTGGCCTTAAATGTTTTAAAGTTCAATGAAGGGAAAATGTTATTGTTGTGGTATTTGGACCCAGCAGTGCCTGTGAGTCCCCTTATCTGGATCTGGGTGCTATAAAACCATATGTGACCTCAAACTTTTGAACTTCTTGCTATAATTAAGTCATGCAGCATAAACTAGTCTGGGCCAGCATGCAAACTCATGCACCCAATTCACATAAGTATATTACAGATATGTAAGATAGGTTCAGATGTGATTGTGTTGGGTCAAGCAGCATTTTCACTTTTTGTTCTCGACAGACAATTAACTTTTTAATGAAACCTTTTTTTTATTGTGTGCAATGTGCAAATGTAGAATAAGTATCAGTTTAACAACAGCTGCACAGTAATATATGAATATTTTTACCATACAAATAAATGGAGAAGCTTAACCAGGTGCAGGATCTGTCCTGACACAGCTCTGATAATGAAATAAAAAAATAACCACAAATCACAAAATCTGACACTTGCAGAAGTATGAGACAACCTCCACAGCCTGTGTCGAATTGTACCCACAGAAATACTTTTAAAATATTATCTATAGGCTAGATGGATGTAAAAAATCAGAAGAGTGCAAGCTTGAATAGAAGTGTAAGTACAAAATGGCAGATAAAATGAGTAGTTTTCACGTTTTTTAATGATTAAAGTGCCTTTATATGAGAGATAATGGTGAGGTGGAGAGGTCAAGTTTCAAGCACTTCATGCTGTTTAATAGTGAAGCTGTCAAAAAGTGAAAAGAAAATCTATGCGTTTTCCTCAGTGCACACAGAGTGGAAAAAATAGGAGGCATTGGCCTGTTTGAAAAGTTAAAGTTTGATCTACGATACTTTAAAACACATTATTGTCACTTACTTTCTATTTTAATTAAGATTATATTTTTGAAAACTTAAATTATGAGGAATTTAGTCGAGAGTAAAACTGAATTATTAAAATACTGACTAAATTTAACTGTACAAAGATGAACACTGTCAGGCCAGCAAGGACATTGGGTAACCAGGCCTTACATAAGCTCCATCTCAGCCAAAACTAGCGAGCTCTGCTCCTAAATGGCATTCAGAAGCAAATCGGTGTGAAAGAAAAGCTTGCATCCCTCCATCTCCAGCTCTCTCTCCATTTCTCCTGCTCGCCCTCAGAGTTCATTCTATCCATTTTATCTCTCGTTCTCATTCTCTCTTTCTCATTGTTGCTTTTCGTTCTCTGGCCATTTCTGGGGACTGCTGATAGCTGGTAGCTCAGTTTTAGAGGATGGTTTGAGATAAAAAAAATAACGGTATGCAATTTTACACTAAAGGTGACTTCAGAGAGCTGTCAACATAGCCTGGCTGTTATCTCCTGAGGAACGCTGCTCTCAAAGATAGAGGGTTGAATACAGGTCTCATAACCAGCCCAAACATCTGAGCTCAGAAATGGATGAAAGCCACAGACATCACGTATGACAAAGAGATTTTATGGTTCTTCTCATTGTTACCCCAATAGGATCACAGTGTAGGCCTTGAAATTGCCATGCTTCTCCTTCAAATATTTTTTATTTTAACATTTCTAAGTTGTAGAAAGTTTGTACAACATAGTTGCATTATGGTCCATTTGGTCCATAACATGAACTGTTTACTATTTTAATATATTTAAAAACGTAATTTATTCCCATGAATGCAAAGCTGAATTTTTAGCATCATTACTCCAGTTTTCAGTGTCACATTATCCTTTAGAACTCAATATGCTGATTTGCTGATCAATGAATATTTATTATTATTAATGTTAAAAAAAAAAAAAACTGTTGTGCTGCGTAATTTGTTTGTTTTTTAAAAGAAATGATTTTTATTCAGCAAAGATGCATTAAATTGAGCAAAAGTGAGAGTAAAAAATTCTGTTTCAAATAAATGCAATTCTTTTGAACTTTATATTCATCATTGAATCACAACAACAACAAAAAATTATCATGGTTTCCACAAAATATTCCACAACTGTTTTCAACATTGATAATAATAAGAATGTTTTTTTTTTTTTTCCCGATTTCTGAACGATCATGTGACACTGAAGACTGGAGTAATGATGCTGAAAATTGTGAAAAGAGTGCTTTACAAAGAAAAATACTACACTTTACTTGGCATTTTTGCCATTTTAATATCATCCAATGACTAATTTTTTAAAAATATATATTTTTAGATAACATAATTTAGTATTTTTTATTACATTATACACATTGAAAAAATAATCAGCCAACTACAGTGATGTTGAGGCACTGTCACGTAACTTTTAGCCTTACGTTTATGTTTAAGACCTCGATGAGAAAACAATAAGCTCAAGAGAAATATAAGAGACAATGCATCCTTTTTTTTTAAAGGGGGCCTGTACCAAATCCCTTGGGACAGGCATGGTCACACGTTTGAAATTCAAACCACATTTGGTTTTTCTGTTTTGTTTTACACAGCATGAAGCCCTAAATCTTTGTACCACAGCACAATATCTTTGAAACAATATCTGAGTATGACTGAAGGTTTAAACTCTGAGCTCTTTTTCCAGCAGCTGTTTCTCTGGATATGCCGGCATGGCAGAACCGCCCCATAAATATACAGCAGCAGTTATTATTATTGAACTCTGCGCATTCACTACACAAACACTAAAAAAAAATAAAAATAAATAAATAAATTGCGTAACATTATCTATGTCTCCATTCAGACTCTAACCCTCGGCTATATTATGAACATTATTACCTAACGCATATCCCTGTTGAAAAGAACCAAAGCCGCCGCATGAAAATTACACATGACCTTTTCTCTCTGCCACAACATCAAATAAAACAACATAGATCATGTATATTGGAGAAACCACCTGAGCCGCTAAGCGGACGCCGCCCGTGCAGGCAATATCCGCGGACTGCGTATTGAACCTGCAGTATCTAGCATCTGCAGGCCACCAAATCCATTCATAATGGATCCTCAAGTGGCCAGCAAACCCAGGGTCTGTCCACAAATGAGAAGACTATTTTTTTCTTCTTCATTTGCTATGCACTTTCAGCCAAAACCAGCAGTCCTTTGTGGCTGCCATGGGAATATTGCTTGTGTCTGGAGAATTTTTGGAGTAAATTGCCATCATGCATGGTTTATTTCTATATTTACCGATATGTTTCTCTTGATGATCACTGTCCAAGAAATAAAACAATCCCAAATGAGCTGTGTTGCCAGAACGTTAAAGTCTGTGTTTGTGTTTGTTCTCTGGTGCCTGACAATAATGTATTTTACAGCATCCCACGAGATTTCACAAAAAGACGTCAACCTCTAAAAGCATTAAGACATCAGCGCTTGCTTCAGTTGTTTCTACTCTGACCTTTTTTAATACAGATTTGTAATGATGCATTTACAGTTCAGGCTGCCAGTTTTTTCTTGGTATTTCTTCCTTCAGAGTATAAATAATGGCACATTTTCTTTGACATCCTCTTTATTTCTCAGGCACTAAAAACATTTGGACAGTTTTGCATAATAAAAAGTGTCACTTAATAAATCCAAGGAGGTCTATAATACATGGAAAAAGCAACAGTATCCAGCATTCCCATTCATCTCAATGGTTGTTCAGCCTGCTGGAAGTACATGTTTAAAAACTGCCATCATGTTTCAGAATATAAGCTGTATATGGAGTTTGTGTTTTAAAGTTAGAATATCTTCATTTCAAACATTTTTACTCAAGTACTTTACATAAATACTATTAAATTTAGCATGGAATGGAAGTTGAGACAGTCTTTTGTTCCATATTGTGATGTACCGTATATATAAAAGCGAAACAGCTTTGTGAAGTAGAAAAAATGTAAGACAGGATTTAATTTTGTCTATCGGGAATGATTGGATGGTTGTGGTTTGCTATTGGTCAGTCTTATGTGAGTGACTGGTTGCCCCGCCCTCGCACCAGTAAACACATCATCAGAGAAAAGAAGAGATTTCACTGCAAGATGGAGGGGGCATTATTTTGATTAAAAATGACAAGGGCAAATGAATTTTTTATATATATATATATATATATGTGTGTGTGTGTGTGTGTGTGTGTGTGTGTGTGCATGGATAAACAATTTATAATTCTGCAATATTCCATAAAAAATAAGATTTGTCCATTTTAATTCAATGGTGACTTCAATTATGGTTTTCGGATGGAACTGACTCTGACAGGGTCAGGGATTGCAGTCATTGCAATGAACTGCATTGTTTTATTATTTTATAATGTTTCCTGGGGTGCACTTATAATGTTAGTATGCTTTTTACATCAAAAATTCATAACATTCATAACTGAGAAATAAAATGCATTTTTCCTACCTTGATTTCAGCCCTCTGGTTTAAATGCTCTGTTTTAAGGGGCGTCTCTGCTGTGACACTTAAGTGTAAACACCCACTGCTGTGATTGGCTAACATCTTTCCTTTTGAAAAAGCTAAGGATTACTCTCTCTCTCTCTCTGAAACTTTTATCACATTTTTACTATACAGCTCTCAAGGTTAACTAATTGTGAGAAGTGTTGATTATAGCTTAAAGGGTTAGTTCACCCAAAAATGAAATTACTCACTCTCATGTCTTTTGACAGTTTGATACACGCTCCAAACCACTGATTTGAAACAAAAGATTTGTAAAGCTTTGAAGCATCATGAAGCAGTGTTTTGAAATCACCCATCACTAGAAATTGCACAAAAATGTATGTCACTTCATAACTTTAAGGTTGAAACACTGTATTCACATGAACTGTTTTAAATATGTCTTTAGTAGCTTTCTGGGCATGTTTAGTAGCTTTAGTAGCTTTGCTGTCAATGCAGGCCTCACTGGATTTTATGAAAAATATCTTAATTTATGTTCTGAAGATGAATGAAGGCCTTACGGGTGTGGAATGACATGACGGTGAGTAATTAATGACAGAATTTTCATTTTTAGGTGAACTAACCCTTTAAATCTATGGCATTATATTTAGATCATGGCATGAAAGGTTACAGTGATGAGCATGTAGCCGATCACAGAAATGTTGAGCTCATGCAAGCAGTGATCTCGTCATTGCAACTCGATTTCTGCACACTAAGGAATGCTTTCATCATCACTAACAATGCAAACGTGATGTAACTAAGAGATTCACTGAATAAAACGGGTTTTGGCGCAATTTCAGAACTCAGTCACTGATAAACTTGTGCTGTTTGATTGACAGCTCTAGCGATTGTAAAGGGAGCATTCTTCGATCGCTTTCTATATATAATTTAATCACCCTTTAAATAACATTATTTTCATCCTACTAAGAGAGACAACATGAAGTTGACAGTTTAGTCAGTGGTTTGATTTACTGACACATAGACAATATTTTTAAAGGCCTCCTTTACACTCACCCCCACCCGGGTCATGGGAGCAATGCAACTGGTCCCACTCGCACCACTCCAAGCAGGATTTGAATCAACATCAAATATTTTTAGTAATATTTATGTACACTGGTGTCACATGCTCTTCTGACTACTTGGGTGATGTTTACATTCATATTTAGTGCTGAATACTTGTGATCAGATTGCCTGAAACTCATATTAATGCCAGATATGAAGGTGTCATAACAGCTTGAGAGCTTTTTAAGAACTGATAAATCTAGTTTAAGAATCAAAGGTTGAATGTTTTTTTTTTTTTTTTTTTTTTTCATCAAGGTACAATATTTTCATTTCACTCTCAGCTAGAATGAGATCACACATTTTGCTTTTAATCCCTTTTCATGCATTGTGTTCAAGCTATCTTAAAAAGAGTGAATTCCTTGAATGGAAAGAATGCACCCGTGACCTCAGGGCAAACGCAGCGGACTCACCTGTCGGCGTGTTTTCATTCACGAGAATAGCTCTTTTCCTAGACTACGTAACATCTTTTCACATCACAACTGTGTCACTGATTATTGTGATGGACAAATGAATCTTGCGGGAATTGGCACATATAAAAGATCCACAGCACTTGATTTATCTGAGCAGAACAGAGAGTTTTAAAGGCTGAAGATATGGTCAGCCCATAGTGGGAATCATCCAGAAAAGCTTACAGCATTATTAAACGTATAGCTCAGTCATTATTGCACCTATAAATACAGATCCTTCACATTAATATTCCACAAAGCAATTATTTCACTACCGGTTTATTGGCATTATACTTCAAAGCATTGTAGGCAATGATATGCTGGCGCTCAAACTTTAATGGCATATTATTTTGTCATCATTCATATTATTGTATATTGGGAGCAACAAAAACGCCTTGGCTTGCTAATACCGCTCAATAAAACTGCAGCGGTGCGGCACGCAAATCATTATAATTAGAGCTCCATTCAGGACTCTAACAAAGAAAAAAAAAACCTGCGGCTGTTCCAAACCACAACACGTGCCATTGATCGGCATCTTACTGAAGCCTGAGATAATCATTCTCACTTGAGAAGCAAAAGCAACCACTATGGAGTCAAGCAGTCAATACCCCAGTGGCATTACCATAGTCCGTAATCCCTGGCTCTCATTAAACACGTCTGCTTTGGATTCTCTCTTGCATTTCTTTTCCTCAATGTGTGCTACACGTTGCAAAAGAGATATCAAAGTGTGGTGCATCATGTAATGTTATGACTATAGTTTTAAAGAGATCTGTTTAGACGTTATTGATTTGGGTGAGCGCACGGAGTGGAAGGAGAATTGTGTGTTTTGCCTGAAGCAAGGAGCTTTTCTGTTTTTTGGATAGTCAGAATTGTGTTTTCCCTCACTCTAAAATCAGTCACAAACCTGAGTTTTGCACATCAGCAAGAATTCACAAGTGAAACAGTGTTGATAGACTATTATCAGTCTGAAAAAAAGAAAAGGATATTGTGAAATAATGTTTGAGAGAGATAGGGATAATATGCTGTGGAATTAAAAAGCTAATGTCAAGAAAAACATAAAAAACACAAAAGAAAAAATGTAAAACCAGTGTAGAGTAATGCAGTTTGTGACCACTATTCTTTATAGACCCACCAGCTTCATTGGTAATCAATAAAACATAATTAATTCCTTCATTTTATTCCCCCATTTTACTAAATTCCATCGCTTTAGTTAAATTGTGGCCACAAATTAAGAGATATTTCCTCATTTTACTAAACTGTGGCCACGTTGTAATAAATTGTTCTCTTGCTTTAGTTAAATCAAAATGAGGGTAAATTAGTACAACACAGCCACGATTTACTAAAACAAGGGAACAAATTAATAATGGGCATGAATTCTTCATTCACAGCCACAATTTACTAAAACTATTCATGGCCATGATATATACGCTATATTGCTAAAAGTTTTGAGACGTCTGCCTTTACATGCACATGAACTTTAATGACATCCCATTCTTAATCCATAGGGTTTAATATGGAGCTGGCCCACTCTTTGCAGCTATAACAGATTGACCTCTTCTGGGAAGGCTTTCCAGCTTTGTTTATGAAAATTTTTGACCATTCTTCTAGAAGCGCATTTGTGAGGTCAAGCACTGATGTTGGACGAGAAGACCTCTCTGCTTTAATTCATCCCAAAGGTGTTCTATCAGGTTGAGGTCAGGAGTCTGTGCAGGCCAGTCAAGTTCCTTCACACCAAACTCACTCATCCATGTCTTTATGGACCTTGCTTTGTGCACTGGAGCGCAGTCATGTTGGAACAGAAAGGGGCCATCCCCAAACTGTTCCCACAAAGTTGGGAACATGAAATTGTCTTAGTATGCAGAAGCATTAAGAGTTCCTTTCACTGGAACTAAGGAGCCAAGCCCAACCCCTGAAAAACAACCCCACACCATAATCCCCCCTTCCACCAAACTTTACACTTGGCACAATGCAGTCTCCAGGCAACCGCCAAACCCAGACTCGTCCATCAGATTGTTAGACAGAGAAGTGTGATTTGTCACTCCAGAGAACATGTCTCCACTGCTCTAGAGTCCAGTGGCGGTGTGCTTTACAGCACTGCATCCGACGCTTTGCATTGCACTTGGTGATGTAAGGCTTGGATGCAGCTGCTCGGCCATGGAAACCCATTCCATGTAGCTCTCTACGCACTGTTCTTGAGCTAATCTGAAGGCCACATGAAGTTGAGGTCTGCAGCTATTGACTTCTGGCAGAAAGTTCTGCAGACTTCTGTGCACTGTGTGCCTCAGCATGCGCTGACCCCACTCTGTGATTTTACGTGGCCTACCACTACATGGCTGAGTTGCTGTTGTGCCCAATTACTTCCACTTTGTTGTAATAGCACTAACAGTTAACCGTGGAATATTTAGTAGTGAAGAAATTCAGGAATGGACTTATTGCACAAGTGGCAACCTATCACGGTGCCACGCTTGAATTCATTGAGCTCTGTATGTGTATATATATTTATACATATACATATATAATATACACACATTTATATTTGTCCATGTCATGTGCCATGCTCCACACGACTGAGTGGGAAAGTGCTTAAAAATACTGATCAAACGGATTATTGTTATCACTAGTGCTTTAAAGTCAGCCTGACTTTATGACTAACATTCTAAATTAATGTTATTGATCTAATTGTGAACCATTCTTCCTACATTCTTGTTCAAAAATCCAGTTTACTCTAATATACTTTTTAAAAAAAGTTTCTTTTACATTGCAACTTTACAAAGGAGTGATTTTTAAGTCAGTACATGGCAATGAATAACATTTCTTAAGTCTTAAAAGATTTGTTCACACTCAAAGCATCATTATTCAATCTGTATTCATTTCTCCCCATGGTGCCGTTCTGTCAGTTACGTGGTTCAGGATGGCTTTGCAGAATACAAAGACAGTTATTTCTACTGCTGATGTCAAGAGCTGTCAGGTATCAACACCCTCGTTGTGTCACCAACAGAATTCGAGCGTTATTTTAGGTGTCTTCTGATGCCTGACATGGGTGTACTGCCCACTGTAAAGAAACATTTGTTAGTTAAACATATATATAAAAAAAATCATATTTTAGTTATAAAACTGGCAAACCACCTGCAGAAGTGACAACCAGGAATTAAATGATATCTTTTAGACAAGTATGACAGACATAATGACAGCAATTAGATGGCGAGATGGGTGAATGAATAATGGAAGGGTATGAGGTGAAGGTGACAGTCATTTTCACAGCTGAAACACCTGAAATGAGATTTTAATTGGCCGTTTTATAGTGTTCCCACAACTAGGCCTCCAGAGATTCTGCTCCTGTTCATCAGGTTCAGCTACAGGAAGTAGAGAGAAAAGAAGCTTCATGTTAAAATGGAACATCATTCTACAAATATAGAATGTGTAAAGTATAAGAATGAGGCTGCATGTGGAGCACACTAGCCTGCAGTCCAATTAGAGTCAAGAAAAATAGATATACAAAATTATGTTAGTATGCTCTACTAACTGTTAGTTAGGTCTCATGACCTCAGTATGTCACATGTTACCATCTCAGAAAATGTTAGAAAGAAACGTTTTACATCTTGGACTGCCAAAGGTTGTTACACACAGCTGCTTCATTTATCACACAGTAAATGTGATGGAAGTAGATGGAAGGTTAAGTCAAGTGCATTGCATTGTGGGATACAGCATTCTGCACAGTATGCTCTATAGTAAACTGCACAATTTGGAAAATGTTGTCGGTCATTTGGGTATTAAATGCATAGAGTAAATTAGCATACTGTGTACACTGCAAAAATAGTAAGCGTAGCATGCTAGAAAGGCGAAGACTTATTTCTGTTATAATGTCTAGTGAAGTAAGAAATATCTTGTCTTTAGGTATATCTGTGTGAGCAGGTGTTTCTTTTACACAGTGAAAATGTTGTTTAGCCTGTGGCGATAACCAGGAGGTCATGTCTTACCGGCATTCTGTGTAGCGGTTTGCTCTTTCTAAGCCACATGCAGTGTTCGGACACGTTACGTAAGTGTACTCTAATGCACATCACGCTGTAACATAATAAAAGGTAATTCATTTCACTCAAAGTAGGATTTGAAAATAATCTGAGGAAGTTTAATTATTCTTATTACTTGAATGAATGCTTTTCTGATGACTTTGCTCTTGTTTTTTCTTAGTTGTCTGATGGATGGATGGATGGATGGAACAAATGATAGATAGATAGATAGATAGATAGATAGATAGATAGATAGATAGATAGATAGATCAAAATAAGTACAAAAGTTCAAAATAAATAGAATAATGAAAAATAAAACTTTGCATTAGGAGTTACAATTTGCTCCACTTAAACTAAATGAAAACATTCAAAGCTTAAGCCCAACCCTTCTACACCTAATTTTATGTGTTCCACTCACAGCTGAGTGCTCAAGCCTTTCAAATATTCTCATTTGTCCGAGCGCAGAAAGATGCATTCGACGCGTGTGCACTTAATGGACTTTGTTTTCAAACGCTCAAGTCATTCGCGTATGCGCTGTTCTTCTGCTCTTTTTCCTGTTGTGGCGGTTAGCAAACAGCATTGTACTACTGCGTGCGCCCCCTTCTGGATTGGAGTGTGGATCGTCCGTGACTGACTGTATTCGTCGTCTGATTGCATGCACCGCAATCCCAATATATAATAGTCATGTGTGTCTTAACAGCAGAAACTAACAATATAAAAAATGGTTTCCCTAAAAGGATCTGCTTTAAATCAGCCAAGCAGTGTGTAATTATTGCTTTGATGGTTCTAAAGCTGCATGTGCCACATTTCCCCATTGCCATAAGATACTTATAACAGCAGTCAGCATAGTGGGAGTTATGAATTACACAGTGATTATGCGGTTTTACTTTTATTTTATTTGTGAACCACTAACTGGAATGAGCTTGTGCAGTGATGCAAATGCGGTAAGAGACAGCAATACTCATAAATGGACTTTTTCAGCCGAAAAGTAATTTGCTTATGACATTTAACCCTCAAATTAAAAGCAAAGGTTTGCTTTCGGGACACTGAGACGGCAGACATTAACATAACAAATGTACTAAATATACTTGTAGTGATAAGCGTATATAAGAAATTAATTTGCTTGCATTATGTCCTGTGCCCTCTACTGACAGTCTAGATAATGAAGGGGGAAACATTAAATTACTATTTTCAGCATCAAAATCAAATTGCTTATTAACAGTTGAAATTTAATTTGAAATGTGAACCTAGGGTCTGGGTCTAAACCAAAGACATAGCCATTACTGTTACATTATGAACCTTTGAAATCAACCTGAAATTATGTTCCTGCAGGGTAATTCACCTCTGAAAGCTCTATTAAATATTATGTCAGATCAACTTCCCGAGGGTTAATTTACTTTGCACAACCTAGCAATTACACACCTTAATGCAGATCTCAATTCAGCGTTAACTCACACTACAGCTTTTTAATTTGGAGAGCACACTGAGAAATTATGTTGTTTGACTGCCAGGGGTCAGAAATATGAGCAATATAAATTTGAGCATGGCTCATTTTCCTTCAGTTTCACTTTAAAGTCTACATGAAATGCTGTTTGCAACTTTCCTTACCTGCTACATTTTTGAGTGAAATGTCATATTAAATAATAATAATAATAATAATATAATAATAATAATCATCATACAGAGGGTGTGACCAAGGTTATTATCAGTAACTAAAACTATTAAAACATTTCTGTTAATTGAAATAAAATAAAATAAAATAAAATAAAATAAAATAAAATAAAATAAAATAAAATAATAAACTGAAATAAGTTTGTTGAAGCATTAAAATTATTAACTGGAAATAAATAAAAACTAAAACTAAAACTGACATATAAAAATTAATCTTATAGCAGTATTTAAAAAAAATAATTATAATAAAATTAAAAAAGCACATAAATATTTACCAAAAAAAAACACATAACCAAAATTAACATTAACAAAACAAAACATAATAATAAAAGCTAATTCAAATATTAACAAAACTATAATAAAAAATAAAATAAAAAATAAAATAACACTGGGCGTGATGTGTTTTTTTTTTAAATCCTGATTTTATCCATCAGGAATTGTTGGATAATGGAAAGCAGCCATTAGATACCAGAATGAAGCCAGATGGTTGGAGAGCTGACACAAGTATAGGCAACCAGAAACTATTCTAACCTATATATAATAACTATACTATATACTATAATACTATAATCCATGACTTGAAAGGCAGCATATAACAATTTCATACTTTTAAGAGCAATCAAAATTGAAAACAGTAAGTAATCTACTATAATATCATGAATATTTGTAATTTATTTGTTCTTAATTGCAAAATTTTTAATTTGACTGAAACACAAATACTTTTTGAATGTCCATCAAAGATGCTTTTTGCTCCCATGATGGTGTAGTTACAGCATCTACCAGCAGGGGCTGATTCGGCCGTGCTAACCAGCCAAACCTGGTAACGTAAGCCGTTTTAAAAATTTGGAATAATGTGCACATAATTGAAGGAAGGAAAAAGCTAATTATATATATATATATATATATATATATATATATATAGATAGATATAGATATAGATATAGATATACACACACACATATAATATGTGTGTGTGTGTGTGTGTGTGTGTGCTGTATCTGCTGTATTAAATTCATGACAATATCACTGTCAGTTCTGCTTACAATACAGAAAACCTCCCCAATACACACCAGCACAAACACATTATGGCTGTGATATCTGTACATGTATTTCATAGTTCAATTTAATTCAAATGAAACTCAAGGCCCAGCAGCAAGGCTGTTTCATTTACTATGAAAATACATCATTACAAATACCATTCATGTTAAACACAGGAAAGAAGTGAAATAGAAACATGTGGAGTGAACATTCTTCTTAATTCTTCAGTGCAATGAGATGAACGCTTTTTTTGAAACCACCACTCAAGATCCTGCAGTGGCTTTATACTGAAGAAGTTTAGTATACAAACTGCACTGTGACTCACTGTAGATGCACTGGGAGATTTTCAGCATCTGTTGAAGACAATCAAGCACAAATATGTCAAATATGTTGCATGCTCATGCATATTTTATTGTTTCATTACGCATGCTTCACAGATAAGAAATCTGTTTTGTGAATGTAGTGCATAATGTGTGGGTTTCTGCTAGAATAAATCAAAATCCAATTCTAGAGGAAATCATTTTTGTTCAAAGGTTGCTTTTTCATATCTCACAAGTTTTAAAGAGCCAGTGAAATCACTTGAAGGGAACAGATTTGAGGCACAAAATTTGGTTCGTAATTTTATTTGGAGGTCTCCTACAATAGGTTTACATGTATCCAATGTCAAAAAACACTTTTGATTTCCCATAATATAGACTGCAGCATCACCACTTTTCGCACAATGTCTGAAACAGTTTGATAAAGGATCCGGTTTCTCGAAACCCCTCCTTTCTGTGAGCCTGCTCTGCTCTGATTGGACAGATGGCCCAGTATGTTGTGATTGGTTCACCACTTACAGCGCGTGTCTGAAATGAAACGCCCATTACCATATCTGAATTTTAGCTCCAGATCTTCCTCAGCACTTGTATACACAGAGATACTAACAGTAACAATGGCGTTGGTTTTACCTTATCAAATTGAGTCCGAGTCCTCATTCTTTGAAAGTGCATGCAGAGTGGATTTGCTTTTGCAGCACAAAATCCAACTACAGCATTTGAGGGTGAGTCAAAGTAGATGTTGTTCGCGGGCAGCCAATAAAGACCATAGGTTGGCATTAAGCAGATGTGTTACAAACTTACGCAGGTTTGTGCAGGAAGTAAGATTCAATAAGACTCAATTCAGGCAGTTTTGGAAGAAAATAACTATTTATCATGCATTTTGATCTTTGAAACTTTACACACCTTTTACATTTACAAGCAAAAAAAAAACAGAAAAGCATAACTGGACGTTCTATTGAAATGTTTAATAGAACGTCCAATTATTTGTAATGCACAGTTAGGTTTTTTTTTTTTTTTTTTAGTTCAGTAGGTGCAAATAAGACGAATGCTGACAATGTTTGAGTTCACTGACTTTTGATGGGAGACTTTTGGTATCTTGTTTTGACAAGATACCAAAAGTCTCCCATCAAAAGTCGCAGTTTGAGACACTACTGAGGTATCTTCTGTTATTTAAAGGGTTAGTTCACATAAAAATGAAAATTATGTCATTAATTACCTTCATGTCGTTCCAAACCCATAAGACCATTGTTCATCTTCAGAACACAAATTAAGATTTTTTTTTTAATGAACGCTTTCTGATCCCCTATAGAAAGCAACACATACCACTTTCAAGGCCTAGAAAGGTAGAAAAGACATTGTTAAAATAGTCCATGTGAGTACAACCCTAATGTTATGAAGTGACGAGAATACTTTTTGTGCGCAAAAACAAAACAAAAATAAAGACTTTATTCAACAATTTCTTCTCTTCCATGTCAGTCTCATACGGAAGAGGATTAGGGCCAAGCAATAATAAAAAAAATAAAACCATCTCGAGATTAAAGTTGTTAAATTTCGAGAAAAAACGAGATTAAATGTTGAGAATAAAGTCATTAAATTACGAGAACAAATTCGTTAAATTATGAGAAAAATGCGTTAAATTTCGAGAAAAAAGTCGAGATAAAATGTTGAGAATAAAGTCATTAAATTATGAGAAAAAGTCGTTAAATTATGAGAACAAATTCGTTAAATTACGAATTTGTTCTCATAATTTAATGACTTTTTTCTTGAAATTTAACAAGTTTTTTCTCGAAATTTAACAACTTTAATCTCGAGATGGTTTTATTTTTTATTATTGCTTGGCCCTAATCCTCTTCCGTAGTCTCAGATGCTTTTCACATTGTAAACACAGTGCAGCGCTTCTGGGATCCAAGTCAGAACACCGACTTAGTATTGGCCGGCTCCTGCATCAACATCATACGCACGCGTCAGGCTGCTCATGTGAACAGTGAGTACGTTTACATGTACCCTCATAATGCAATTATAATGGGATTTTGGTAATATTGCGAATAAACTTTACCTCATGTAAAAGCAATACTTTGATTAAAGTAACGATTAAAGTAACGCATTAAAGTATGTGGCGTACGCCGATTTTAATTGCAATAAACAGGCAATTCTTAATCCTATCATTACCACTCTGACCAAAGTGCGCATCAAAGTGAAAAAGGCAACAACATCTACAAATCTACAAATCTACAACATCAGATTAAATTACGAGTCAACACATTCAAAGTCTACAAGTTGTCATTCCTTGTAAAAATAAAAAATAAATTAAAAAATAAAAAACAAACAACACAGAACACAGACTACAGCAATTTCATAAGGAAAATGACTGAATTAATATAAAAGCACTTGAGATCTGCACGCCCCCGTCACTACACTGTAGTGGGCTGGGGAAATAAGCACTCTTCAAAACTGGCACAAAAAATGTGTTTCTATATGAGCCCTAGGGGAGAGACTTGGCAGGGGGACCATTCATTCTTGTTCGCATGTGCTGGGCACAAACAGTAAGGACATTACGTTTTGTTTAGCAAATGAAAGCCAGGATACTCATCTCCTCTCCTCCCTATCCCTGTCTGTCTCTCTCATTAACTATTGAATAAAGAACATCATGGCACAATCTCATTTTGCAGTGGATCAGTTGGCTGCAGGCTAATTTTGTTTATGGGCATCGGACAATTCAGCGTGTTCATTCACATGCCTACTATCTTCAATCTTTTGTTTGGCTGCTCTCAGTACTGTTGAGATTTGTGGGTGAAGCCCAAAGATGGGAGAATTACTTAGAAACTTATTCCTGAGCATATTATTAATAATTAATAATTCAGTTCAATTAATATTGCAGTTCAAATATCATGATAAAAGTAACCTTATTTTTGGAAAACAATTGTGCATTGATGCACTGTGCCAGGTTGCACTTCACTGATGCCAAAACATCATTGGTTGTGTCTTGCATATTATATCATATGGCTTCAGAAGACCCTGAATTGGAGCTGTGGTTACTTTAAACTGCCTTTGGAAAAAAATGTGTGAAGTTTCTTTAAAAATTCTCTTGTGTTCCAATGGGAAAAAAAAAAAAAAAAAAACCTACAGCATACGAGTAAATAATGACATGATTTGGGGTGAACTGCTACTTTAATGTTCCACACATCCTGGCTAGTCAAAAATAATCATCTAATTTGCCTAGATGATATCTCAAGAAAACTAGTGTGAAGTTTTCTTAGATTAATTAATAAAAAGATTTAAATGTCAGAACTCACAGCATTTCTTTAAACTGCTCAGTGCATAGCAACAGGAAAATAGTGTGTAAAAATGTTCCCTCCAGGCTGTCTATTGATTGGATGGTAATATTACATTAATATAACATTTGAATGAAGGCTCTAAATATCCTTGTGATTAATTTAGATTTTTTTTGCCTCCTTCCTCTGGAGCACACAAGGCTTTTGGCAAAGAAAGGTTATGTGCTAGGATGCTAGGATGTATTTCATTTGATTCCTACTGGATTACACTCATTTAGCTTTTATTGTAATTAAACTGAATAAGTGATGTGATTGGAATTACATCACTTACGCACAAAATTGCGTCATGATTACACATTAATCATTTTATTCCTTTTTATTCCTTTAAAGGATGAAGCATTGTAGAGGCAAATTAAATTTTTGTAAAAAAAAAAAAAAAAATACCATGGTTATTGCATTGGCGAGTGACATTGTTGCTGAATCCACACATATACATACACACACATATTTATATATATATATATATATATATATATGTATATATATATATAATGTATGAATATGTGTGGATTCAACAAATGTCACAATGTATATGTATATACACATATACATATATACGTATGTGTGTATATATATATATATATGTACACACACACACACACACATACACACACACACATATATCATGACCACCTTCCTAATATTGTGTTGGTCCCCCTTTTGCTGCCAAAACAGCCCTAACCCATCGAGACATGGACTCCACTAGACCCCTGAAGGTGTGCTGTGGTATCTGCACCAAGATGTTAGCAGCAGATCCTTTAAGTCCTTTAAGTTATGAGGTGGGACCTCCATGGATCGGACTTGTTTGTTTAGCACATCCCACAGATGCTTGATTGGATTGAGATCTGGGGAATTTGGAGGCCAAATCAACACCTCAAACTCGTTTTTGTGCTCCTCAAACCATTCCTGAGCCATTTTTGTTTTGTAGCAGGGCACATTATCCTGCTGAAAGAGGCCACAGCCACCAGGGAATACCGTTTCCATGAAAGGGTGTACATGGTCTGCCACAATGCTTATGTAGGTGGTACGTGTCAAAGTAACATCCACATGGATGGCAGGACCCAAGGTTTCCCAGCAGAACATTGCCCAAAGCATCACACTGCCTCTGCCGGCTTGCCTTCTTCCCATAGTGCATCCTGGTGCCATGTGTTCCCCAGGTAAGCGACGCACACACACCTGGCCGTCCACGTGATGTAAAAGAAAATGTGATTCATCAGACCAAGCCACCTTCTTCCATTGCTCCGTGGTCCAGTTCTGATGTTCACATGCCCACAGTTAGTGCTTTTGGTGATGTACAGGGGTCAGCATGGGCACCCTGACTGGTCTGCAGCTATGCAGCTCCATACGCAACAAACTGAGATGCACTATGTATTCTGACACCTTTCTATCAGAACCAGCATTAACTTCTTGAGCAATTTGAGCTACAGTAGCTCGTCTGTTGGATCGCACCACACGGGCCAGCCTTCGCTCCCCACGTGCATCAATGAGCCTTGACCGCCCATGTCACTGGTTCACCACTGTTCCTTCCTTGGACCACTTTTGATAGATACTGGCCACTGCAGACCAGGAACACCCCACAAGAGCTGCAGTTTTGGAGATGCTCTGACCCAGTCGTCTAGCCATCACAATTTGGCCCTTGTCAAACTCACTCAAATCCTTACACTTGCCCATTTTTCCTGCTTCTAACACATCAACTTTGAGGACAAAATGTTCACTTGCTGCCTAATATATCCCACCCACTAACAGGTGCTGTGATGAAGAGATAATCAGTGTTATTCACTTCACCTGTCAGTGCTCATAATGTCTCTTCAGAAAATTTGGACTAAACAGCTCAATTCATATGGATTATTTTTACAATCTCTTCATGAACTTCTTGAAGCGTCAAAGTGTCAGTTGCGTAGCTGTCTATAGAGGGACAGAAACCTCTCTCTGAAATAACTTCTCTCTAAATACATTGAATTTACTGACAGCCCAAGTTTCAATTCATCATTTTAGCTGCTTATTGGTTGCTTGCAGGTATTGTACTAAAGCCAAAATTTTGTTAATGATCCAACCCTAGCTCTTTCAAGCACATAGTACAATTAAATTCACCATTTAACAAGTACAAAGCAATTAAATTCAGCCCATGTTTAAACAAGTTCAAACACTTATCACACTCTGTCAATGTTTGACACTTCCTTTCTTGTTTCTCTGGGTTAAGATAAACAACCTTTTACTTCTTAATTATTACAATAAGCATTAATTAAAGTGATTCTCTGCTTATTCTTGCATTCAAGGTTGTTACTCACAGCCTTACTGGTTTTCCTAGTGCTTTGTTTCTGCATGGATGCTAGAGCGTGATAACTTTATCAATTAAACCACTGCTCTGCACCATGGTCAAGGCCTCGTCCACAACAGGCATTAGCGATGTAATTACGTTTTTGGAAGGATAATGGCTTATTTACAAAAGCTGCCCACCCGCCGGGGTCACGTTCACTTTATATAAAGCAATTTGCACCGATGGACCCTTCAAACCTGCCAGAGCATGTAAATGAGAGGATTCATTAATGTATGGCTGCTCTTTCCCATCCCACTAATGTGACAAGGTCTTTCAGAACTGACATCATGGTAATGCTAGCTTTTATTTTTATATTTTTCTAGTGTTCATTTTAGTTTAATATTTAGTAATGTCATTATTTGCTTTTGTCAATTTGTTATTATTCTAATTTATTTTTATTTCAGTTTTAGTCTTAGTTTTAGTGTTTAATAATTATAGCGCTTCAGCTTAAACTTATTTCAAAGTATTGCCAATGCAACATTTCTAATTTTCGTTTAATTTAAGTTTTATTAAGCTTTAGTTAAAGGTGCCATCGAATGAAAAATTGAATTTATCTTGGCATAGATGAATAACAAGAGTTCAGTACATGGAAATGACATACAGTGAGTCTCAAACTCCATTGTTTCCTCCTTCTTATATAAATCTCATTTGTTTAAAAGACCTCCGGAAAACAGGCGAATCTCAACATAACACCGACTGTTACGTAACAGTCGGGGTGTACGCCCCCAATATTTGCATATGCCAGCTCATGTTCAAGCATTAGACAAGGGCAAAACATCTGGATGAGCACAGCTGAATCATCAGACTAGGTAAGCAAGCAAGGATAATAGCAAAAAATGACAGATGGAGCAATAATAACTGACATGATTTTTAGTGATATTTGTAAATTGTCTTTCTAAATGTTTCATTAGCATGTTGCTAATGTACTGTTAAATGTGGTTAATGTTCCCATCGTTTATTACTGTATTCACGGAGACAAGAGCCGTCGCTATTTTAATTTTTTAAACACTTGCAGTCTGTATAATGCACAAACACAACTTCATTCTTTATAAATCTCTCCAACAGTGTGTAATGTTAGCTTTAGCCACGGAGCACTATCAAACTCATTCAGAATCAAATGTAAACATCCAAATAAATACTATACTCACAGGAATCGATGTATGCATGACGAACACTTTGTAAAGATCCATTTTGAGGGTATATTAGCTGTGTGAACTTTGTGTTTGCTGTTTAAGGCTGTCGAGAGCTGGCGGGGGTTGGGGAGCGGGAGATTTAAAGGGGCAGCGCGATTAATCGGTGCATATGTAATTATGGCTCAAAATAGGCAGTTAAAAAAATTAATTTAAAAAAATCTATGGGGTATTTTGAGCTGAAACTTCACAGACACATTCAGGGGACACCTTAGACTTATATTACATCTTTTGAAAAGGGGTTCTAGGGCAACTTTAACTATAACCCTTGCATCACTGCCACTATTTTGAGTCTGAATGATACCATGAAAACATAAATTCACGGTGCATTTACTGTCGCTCTGCAAATTTTAATGGATGAAATCCAGTCATTTTGATAGGAGTCCACGCGATTTTTGCTTGAGGGCAAAAGATTTCCCGCTCACAGATTTCGCAATGGGCTCAAGTTGGTCACGGGGATTCTTAAAGGGTTAGTATTATAAAGCGACAAGAATATTTTTTGTACGCCAAAAAAAACAAAAAACAAAATAACGACTTTTTAACAATATCTAGTGATGGCCGATTTCAAAACACTGCTTCATGAAGCTTCGGAGCTTTACGAATCAAATCAGTGGTTCGGAGCACCAAAGTCATGTGATTTCAGCAGTTTGGCGGTTTTATACGCGATCCGAATCACTGATTTGACTCAAAAGATTCATAACGCTCTGAAGCAGTGTTTTGAAATTGCCCATCACTAGATATTGTTTAAAAGTCGTTATTTTGTCTCATCACTTTATAATATTAAAGTAGAACTACTGAACTCACATGAACTGATTTAAATATGTTTTTAGTACCTTTATGGGGATCTTGAGAGAGGAACTACCATTGATGTCTATGCAGGCCTCGCTGAGCCATTGGATTTAATCAAAAATATCTTAATTTGTGTTCCAAAGATGAACGAAGGTCTTACGGGTGTAGAACGACATGAGGGTGAGTAATTAATGACATTATTTTCATTTTTGGGTGAACTAACCCTTTAAAATCAACATAAAAGCCGCTTTGTTGGAAAGAGACTTCTGTGTGAGCTGTGCTTCAGATGCTGTGAGATCATATACCATGGTAAAGAATAATTACCATCTGTATGTGCCATGATATTTGCATGGTATTCAAGAATACCAAAGTACGATTAAAGTAGGCATATTTGCCCATAAAACCATGGTACTTTTTAGTACTTCAAGTGTTTTTACCTTCAGTAGAGTAGGCACTCGCAGGTGTTTCACTTCATCGAGTCCTTCATTCCTGGCAAACGACAGGATGCATTTCAGGGTTTGGTTTTAGTGTATTGTACGTAAATATCCACTTTATCCAGCACTTGTCATGTTCTCTGTGTATCCCGTGTTCAAGAAATCACTCCACTTAGTGTGTGTGAGCTGAATTCAGACTGAACCACGAATTCAGTCATTTGAGATCGAAGTAAATCATCTGTGACAGGCGGGTGACAGGTGACATTCGACCACATTTCAAACAAAATGTGTCACTGGATTTGTAGTGACACTACTGACTAGAACTGGTACTGCAGCATTAGCTTGAAGAGGGCACACTTTTCACAGCTTATGCCAAGTTTACACTACAGGGTTTTAAGCCTGATTTAAGCCTGATTTGCAAGTTAACGAGCTCGCCGACAGGTCGGGCTGTGATCGGGGGAAAATCAGCGGGTGATCGGCGCTTGCCAATCTTTATGTGTGAACTAGTCAACGACGCATAAAAGAGGCTCACTGACGCGTCGACGACACCTCACAGACGCCAGACAAATATCTAGCATGCTAAATATCTGGAGTGGGGCTGTTGGCCGACTCAATGTCCTGTGGTGTCACATGTCTCGACGCAATGAAATATACACTGATGTCTATGGAAGCAGCAATAACAATCCATTCAAATAGCCTATAATTTGCCGACATTTATTCATATCAGATACACATTGTGTAAAGATCATTCTATTCTTCTCCCAGTTCACCGGCCACATGTATTTTGGTACAAATGGATAAATTCATGTGCTGTAGCCTATAAATCTGAATGACAGACAGGTTTCTCTGAACTAAAGCGCAAACAAACAAGGCAGCGTCCATCTTGCATTATAGATAAAGATCATGATCATCATGGAGGTTTTTTAAAGGTGCCATCGAACGTTTTTTTACAAGATTTAATATAAGTCTAAGGTGTCCCCTGAATGTGTCTGTGAAGTTTCAGCTCAAAATACCCCATAGATTTTTTTTTTATTAATTTTTTTAACTGCCTATTTTGGGGCATCATTAAATATGAGCCAATTTATGCTGCTGCCCCTTTAATTCTCGTGCTCTCCACCCACGGAGCTCGCGCTTGCCTTAAACAGTGCATAAACAAAGTTTACACAGCTAATATAACCCTCAAATGGATCTTTACAAAGTGTTCGTCATGCATGCGGCGTGCATGCGTCGGATTATGTGAGTATTGTATACTGTTATATTGTTTACATTTGATTCTGAATTAATTTGAGGCTGTGCTCCGTGGCTAACGGCTAATGCTACACTGTTGGAGAGATTTATAAAGAATGAAGTTGTGTTTATGCATTATACAGACTGCAAGTGTTTAAAAAATGAAAATAGCGACGGCTCTTGTCTCCGTGAATACAGTAAGAAACGATGGTAACTTTAACCACATTTAACAGTACATTAGCAACATGCTAACGAAACATTTAGAAAGACAGTTTACAAATATCACTAAAAATATCATGTTATCATGGATCATGTCAGTTATTATTGCTCCATCTGCCATTTTTCGCTATTGTTCTTGCTTGCTTACCTAGTCTGATGATTCGGCTGTGCTCATCCAGACGTTACTGCCTGCCCTTGTCTAATGCCTTTCATAATGTTGGGAACATGGTCTGGCATATGCAAATATTGGGGGCGTACACCCCGACTGTTATGTAACAGTCGGTGTTATGTTGAGATTCGCCTGTTCTTCGGAGGTCTTTTAAACAAATGAGATTTATATAAGAAGGAGGAAACAATGGAGTTTGAGACTCACTGTATGTCATTTCCATGTACTGAACTCTTGTTATTTAACTATGCCAAGATAAATTCAATTTTTAGTTTGAGGGCACCTTTAAATGACAAAACACTCTCTTGCAAATATATGAGAATCGGAATATCAGATAGTTGATGACATGGTGAGAAAAGCAATACATCTGTCATACAGTGTGGCCGCGGTGTGTCACGTGACAAGCATGATGCATCGTCATGAAAACAATAAAGGAAACGTTCTAATGGTGGCCTTAACTCTGGGAGGTCAGAAAGAATATTTTAAACTTATGTGTGAAATAGTTCATTTAATTTTAATAAAAAATGTAATCTAATTTGTTCCCAGTGTCCATTTTCAAATAAATTTGTTGGGTGACAGAGTTGTTGTCAGCTCGTGTTGTGTGTAACCCCCTGTTGCGGATCATTTACCTAGTGTCACGTAGTGTGAACACCACAACGACTTCAAGACTCCACAATCATGTTGTCTGAACACCACAGCGATCTGCCGACGTTTAAAGTCCTGTAGTGTAAACTTGACATTAGGCCTAGTCCCAGGTTAAATGTATGTTTTTACTGAAAGTAATTTGCACTGACATAACTTAAAATATGTCAGTGCCATTATTTATTTATTTATTTTTATTTTTATTTTTTTTAAAGGCACATTTTAAAAAGCTACTTAAATGTCCTAGGCCTGTTTCACAGACAGGGCTTAAAAGACAGGGTCAGGATTAGACCTTAGTTCAATTAGGACATTTAAGTAGCTTTTAGTAAACATGCCTTAGAAAAAAAAACACATATTTTAAGATTTGTCAGTGCAAGTTGCTTTCAGTTAAAGGTGCCGTAGAACATCTTTTCAAAAGATGTAATATAAGTCTAAGGTGTCCCCTGAACGTGTCTGTGAAGTTTCAGCTCAAAATACCCCATAGATTTTTTTTAATTCATTTTTTTAACTGCCTATTTTGGGGCATAATTAACTATGCACCGATTCAGGCTGCGCGGCCCCTTTAAATCTCTTGCTCCCTGCCCTCCCGAGCTCTCGATTATAAGTGCAGTTATACAGTGCATAAACAAAGTTCACACATCTAATATAACCCTCAAATGGGTCTTTACAAGATGTTCGTCATTTATGCTGCATGCATGCATCGATTCCTGTTTATTTGGATGTTTACATTTGATTCTGAATGAGTTTGAGGTTATATGCTCTGTGGCTAACGGCTAATGCTACACTGTTGGAGAGATTTATAAAGAATGAAGTTGTGTTTATTCATTATACAGACTGCAAGTGTTTAAAAATGAAAATAGCGACGGCTCTTGTCTTCGCGAATACAGTAATAAACGATGGTAACTTTAATTTAACAGTAAATTAGCAACATGCTAACGAAACATTTAGAAAGACAATTTACAAATATCACTAAAAATATCATGTAATCATGGATCATGTCAGTTATTATTGCTCCATCTGCCATTTTTCGCTATTGTCCTTACTTGCTTACCTAGTCTGATGATTCAGCTGTGCACAGATCCAGACGTTAATACTGGCTGCCCTTGTGTAATGCCTTGAACATGGGCTGGCATATGCAAATATTGGGGGCGTACATATTAATGATCCCGACTGTTATGTAACAGTCTGTGTTATGTTGAGATTTGCCTGTTTTCGGAGGTCTTTTAAACAAATGAGATTTATATAAGAAGGAGGAAGCAATGGAGTCTGAAACTCAACGTATGTCTTTTCCATGTACTGAACTCTTGTAATTCAACTATGCTGAGGTAAATTCAATTTTTGATTCTAGGGCACCTTTAAGACAACTCAAACATGCATTTTAGTCTGGGAATATAGGCTTAAGCATTGTCTGTGAAACTGGTGGCTAATTTAACTAAGGCCTAATTCTGGCTTAATCTAAGCCCTGTCTGTGAAACAGGGCCAACAAGTCCAAATTATGACATACTAAATTGAAATTATGTTTTAAGTCATAATTATGAAATTAAAAAGTTGCAATTATGACAAATTCAGGGGCCCGTTTACACAACACCATTTTTAACTAAAAATGGAGAATTTTGATGCTTTTTTTGCCGGTCATTTAAACAACAACAGTGTATTGGGGGCCTAAAATTGCAAACTTTTGAAAACGGGTTTCAAAGTGTACGGTTTTGAAAATGATACTGTGAAACAGTGACGTCATGCGTATTACGTTCAGTTTATTGCCAACATTGCCAACTACTGGCCTGGCATGAATAATAGTGTTTTTAGTCATTTTTTGCAGATCCGTGTGAACAGGATCGTTTTGACAATGGTGTCTATACACGAAAAATGCAAAAGAAAATGTTTCAAGCTTTTAGTACATTATTGGTGAGTACACATACCCTAAAACTAATTTTGATTTACCTGATTTTTTTTTTTTCTTCTTTGGTGGAAATGGGCTTCTATAGCCTACTCTTTCACTCTGTCTGAAGAGAATGAATTGAGCGCAATCACATCAGCCCTTGACAGGTCCAGTGGCACTTGTTTGCTCTCTGAGTTGGCAAACTGCCTACTGTGGGCGTTGTTTTGAGCTTCATTTGGACAGTGTGAAGCTAGAGGCTCAGGTGATAATGAACTGTTGGGCATCTCTCTTATTTGCAACAGATGCCAGGCTGCACTGTTGTCAATTGCAGTGGAGGGGGATTGCTTTCAATGACACTCTGTGCTGGCTTTTAATCACTCCATATTCACCGGAGAGCAAATAAAATGATGGCTACATAAACACTGCTGGATTAGCTACATTTTATTCTGTTTTGTTTAAGAGTAAACAGACTAACATAACCTGAACATATGTTTGACTGTCAACATTGTAACATGACACATAGCTCGTAATATGCATGTTAACTGCTAATTTACTGCTAATTACATGGTTGGTGGAAAATAGAAAGTTTAGATTTTCAAAGGGATGATGTCTTGCTGTTTAGGTGCCTATTTAGTATCTAATAGTCATTTAACCAAAAAAAAAAAAAAAAAATTAAATACATGCAGGGTCCAAACTGAACATTTTACCACACCTGCTAATTGCTTTATTCAGCAAGGATACTGTACATTATCAAAAGTGACAGTAAAGGCATTTATAATATTACAAAATATTTCTATTTCAAATAAATGCTGTTTTTTTTAACTTGAGGTAAGAGAAATAATCTTGTTTCTGTCCCAAACAGAAACAAGAAACAAGATTTCAAACAGAAACAAGATTATTTTTCTTACCTCACTGGCAGATAATTTTGCTTGTTTTAAGCAAAAACTCACTTCATTTTGATTTTTTTTTTTTCTTTTTTCTTTTTCTAGAAAACAAGGAAAAATATCTTATGTCATTTTACTTATCTAGTAAATACGGAAGAGGATTAGGGCCAAGCAATAATAAAAAAATAAAACCATCTTGAGATTAAAGTTGTTAAATTTCGAGAAAAAAGTAATTAATTACGAGAACAAATTCGTTAAATTATGAGAAAATGTCGTTAAATTTCGAGAAAAAGTCGAGATAAAATGTTGAGAATAAAGTCATTAAATTAAGAGAAAAAAGTCATTAAATACGAGAACAAATTTGTTAAATTACGAATTTGTTCTCATAATTTAACGACTTTTTTCTCGTAATTTAATGACTTTATTCTCATAATTTAATGACTTTATTCTCAACATTTTATCTCAACTTTTTTCTCGAAATTTAACGAGTTTTTTCTCGTAATTTAATGAGTTTATTCTCAACATTTTATCGACTTTTTTCTTGAAATTTAACGAGTTTTTTTCTCAAAATTTAACAACTTTAATCTCGAGATGGTTTTATTTTTTTATTATTGCTTGGCCCTAATCCTCTTCCGTAAGGTAAAAGCATCTAGATTTAGAATTTTTAGATATAACTAGACAAAAGTACGGTAACACTTTACAATATGGTTCATTAGTTAAACATTAGTTAATGTATTAACTAACATGAACTAACCATGAGCAATACATTTGTTACTATATTTACTAATCTTCGTTAATGTTAGTTAATGAAAATACAGTTGTTCATTGTTCATGTTAGTTCACAGTGCATTAACTAATGTTAACAAGATTTTAATAATGTATTAGTAAATGTTGAAATGCTTTATATTAGTACTATGCTTTTGTTTTAGTATCCAAATGTATAAAAATGTATGAAAAACCACACTTTACATAAAAAAATAAAATTCCAATGAGATCACACTGTTATTCGACAAGGCGAAGAACTTTCCAAACTTGTCCATTTTGTCGTCCTCTTTCTAACCGAAAGAATATTTAATGGAATTGTTAAAGAACTAGGATCTTGGGATTCGCTGTCTGTAAAGAGCACATTCATTCTGAATTGTAATTGGGCTCTCAGTGCAACTAAAATAATCATGTGCCACAGTCTGGCATTTTGAGGGGTTGCATCAGTCCAATGCTTGTCTTTGTCTGGTAGCTGCCCGGCCCAAACACTCCCTCTCCTGCAAAACAATCCACCCTAGAACATAATACAACCCTCTCATATGAACACAGACTGAGGAAAAATTTAAAGGGATGGAAGGAAAAGCAAAAACAGCACAGTAATGATGTGCAGGAATGTGACGTAACTGCAGGGAAGAGGTGTAGACGTGTGGTGAAGATATAAAGAGAAGTGAGAGCAGAGGCACTAAAGATATGAAAGATGAGACGGAGAGCAGTGTTAATAAGGAATGTGAGTCAGAGGTAATGATGGAAGAGAGGGATATTTGGGGAAAGTTTCAAGCAAGATATCATGGTGAAGTGAGGAATTCACAGAGAAAGAAACTTCTTTTTTTTTCTGAACAGGCCAAAATTGAGGCCAAGATGAATGTGAGAATGAAATAAACATGTTAAAAGGTTATTCTTCTTTGCTCAGGATTGTAATTTCAATGACTTTAAATGGAATTATACAAACCATTTTAAACAGCCGCCCTAAAAACTGTTTCTGTTTGCTCTTATAATAATAACAATTTACTCAAATACCTAATCAAGTAGTTAGTCTACATTTTCAGATCCAATACAATGCAATAACAAACACGAAATACAAAGTTCAGTCATGAAACTCTAGGCTTAACTCAGTCTGCTTGCAATCACATCATTCTCTATAGGGCACAGCTGATTAGTTTCTGCTGTATCAGTAGCCAATAAGCTTGCTGCTCAACCTTCAAATACTGGTCAGTTTTTTTCTGTTAGCAGTTGCAGTGTGCTTTCAGAAACCCTCCACCTTCCCCAGCTCCACCTGTATAGATCTGCTATAGGTAATTCATGTATGCTATATTGTATAGCAGCAACAGCAGCAGATCTATTTTGCTAAGACCAAACATATCAACATTATATGTTGATATGTCATATCCATTACCATGCCAAAAAACTCAGAGAGTTGTCATGACAGAACTATATTTTCAACTTACTGTATATATGCCTGTAAAACCGTTTCACACACTTTTTGTATTATTATTACTAGTGAGCAATCAGATTGAACTTGCTCTGATTTGATCCCAGCTGAAAAGCATGCTGGGTAACCATCAGTGCTAAAATACAAAATTAATGTGGATATCAGAGCTCAAAGCATTAATTCTTGGAAGTATTTGATGTGAAATGTTTGTATTATGATTGTTTTAAACTTTTATGTTATGTCAAGCAGAGTTTAAGACAATAAAGTCTCCATTTAGGATATGTTTACATGACAACAATGTACAAAAAGTTTGTCCTTCGTGTTTTTCGTGTACAGATGATAATGTTGTCAAAACAATCCCATTCACATGGATTCACGAAATGACTAAAAATGCTGTTTTATGCTGCCAGGCCAGTAGTGTCACGGTTGCACACAGAAACAAGATGTTAGGATCCAAGCGCAACATTTATTTAGTAATCCACAGGTGTATATCACAAAACAGGTAAGGGTCAAACTCCACAGCACAGTCCATCAAACAGAGGCCAAGAACAAAAGTGCACGTCACAAATTATAACGAACCACAAACAAAGGTAGAAACACTGAGACTAAAATAGACAGAAACTAATGAGCAAACACAAAAGCTGGGTGCAATGAAATGAGGATAATGAGTCCAGGAGGTGAATTATGGGCAATGTAGTCTGAGGTGAACAATAGTCCTTGTTGGAGTGCCCTCTGGTGGCTAAACAGGGCACTCCAACTCATGATCATGACAAGTAGTTGGCGATGTCACTTTGTAAAGAAACACTACATGGCTATAGACTGAACACGTAAAATGGAGCGGTGACGTCACTGTTTTCACAAATTCGTGTTTTGTAGTTTATATGGAGAATGTTTACGGCAATATTTACGTTTTCAAAAAGCTTTCAAAAGTTTACATTTTCAGGCCCCCAAAACGTGTAAATAAATTGCCAAAAATGCATAAGTTTTCCGTTTTTGGTTGAAAACGGCACTGTAAAACTCAATAAGTTCAGAATACTCAAAACATTTGAAGAAACTTATTACCTCAAAACATTTAAGTAAACTAACTCATTCAAGTTAGCAGAACTTAAAATTTTTGTCACATGGCTGCGGGGCGGGGCAGAGAGCCGTGGAAGAGGAGCAAGGCCACTGTGGTGCACAGGTGTCTCTCATTAACAAACACGTCACTGGCATATACAATGTTAATTATAGTTAATTTACATAAAACATCAATATCACATGCTGTAACTATCAAAGAGACTGTTATTATATGCTTGCATGTATATAATCAAACAACATACAGTATATGTGGTCTAAAAAGTTTTGCAGCCCATCCTCAACCTAACCACATGCTCTACACTTCAACACAATGGTAACCCTACAAAACCACCATAACACAACCACCTGTAAATCTCAACATAACACAACATTAAACACTAACTTGTGTCTCCCTATGTTAATCTTGTGCAAAAACACACAAAATAACACTTGATTTCAACATTTATTTTCCTTATACAGTCTGATGCAAAGCATGCTGAGAATTAGAAATCTGCTGAAACTCAATCATATTAAGTGCAGCTTACTACAATCACATTTTGAGTTCACGCAACTTATTTCTATTAAGTAAAATGAACTTTCATTATTATTTGAGTGAAACAAACTCATTTCATTTAATTAATTTCACTGGTCGGTTTTACACGGCATCTGTATCTTGCTGCTGTCTTGGACAAACAATTGAAATTTTTCTTTCCTGTTGAGAAAGAGCAAGTTTCAAACAGAACTGCAATGAGCTGAATTAGTGGTTCATCAATGAGAACAGATCGTATGGGTCAGCGTGTCCTGGTTTATTGTTCGTGACCCATTGCACATGTGTGTGTGCTTTATGTCCATGTGCATCTCTAAATGTGTAATAGATATCCACGTCTTGCCCTCTGGTGTTCCATAAATACAGTCGGTGGCGTCAGCTCAATATTCCCCGACCCATGCCGGACATCGGTAGCTCATGCCCCAGTGTTAATAGCTGGGCTGAACCTCTGTCCTGCCATATAAATAACAGTGGCGTACAGGTGACCCACACTGATGTCGGGACCAGTGGGGTAATGTGAGACACACGCTCGGTTAAACCTCCAGTGTGGCGTGGACAGGCATGCTGCTTGTGAATTCATGTGCTATTTCCATTTATTAGGTAGGAGTTGGTTTATTCATGCATTCACTAAACATATGCAAAAGCTGCCAATGCATATGGTGATCTTGTGGAATATCATAAGGAATTACACTTAAATCGCTATATGGAAGGGATGAAATTCAAAATTAATCAGGCTACTCATCAAATACTTTTACTTGAAACAGTGATGATTTTATGATCATACCTGTATGGTTAGTATCTTAAAGCTTCCACTAAAAAAGTATAGGCTTACCCATACAAACCATTTAGCCCAGAAACAATACAAACATTGCAACATATCTATCTATCTATCTATCTATCTATCTATCTATCTATCTATCTATCTATCTATCTATCGATATTATTTCTTTCAGTTTATTCCATTGGAAAATATAACTTCCAATTCTAAATCCTCTTTGCCACCTCAATATAAATTTAGCAATTGGAGTGGAATTTACAAAGGCCTATTATTTAATTCAGTTCAGTAGTGTGCACAACCCAGCTGGGTTGTTATTAACAAAGTTATTAGCACTGAATATTAATGCAGTTTGAGATATATAAAAATACTCTTTTGTGGCCTAAGCGACACAATTTTGCATGTAGCAGGTGCTTTGATTTGTCAGAACTTTGAAGTGCTCATCTGTTGGGTTCATCAGCAGCCACGCTGTCAGTCCCTCTAAAAATACACTTAATTACTTTTGCATTTTAGATAATAGTGTAGACGAACATTGTAAATCCTGATTGCAAAGCCATTATTTGTTTATGTGTGTTTATGTGTGAAAATAGCCTCACCTATGAGAAATAATAACTGGGTTGTAACCCAAAAGTAATTTCTGATGTAGACCGCAGGGGAAAGCAATGTTAAATGCAAATAAAATGCAACTAAATAATCATGCATAGTTATGGCAAAATACAGACTCTTTATATAAATATGTATTTTGTAGGGAATTGAACTGCCACTAGGTAAATTAGACAGATGCCAACATGGACAGGTTGTATGACCTCCTCATCCTAAAAAACCATGAACAAAATTACTCAAAGTACATCCCAGCAAGAATAAGCAATGTGCTGAACACAATGTGTATTTTTAAGTGAATAATTGGCCTAATAAAAATAATTCAGTATTTCATTTTAAAGGCATTTGTTTACTTTTGTACAGTAATTAAAATGTGTTTGACAATGTCCAATCTGGGTCCTGAAGCAAAACCAATTGAGAACCATGGACGGACAGATTAGATAGATAGATAGATAGATAGATAGATAGATATTCACTCTTTTCCTCTTTCTCACACACACATAATTGCACAAAGAATCCTGACAAAATTAGTAAGAGCTGAAGGTGGCGACTCATTTGCTCTTTGTCTCATTAAGATAATAATAATGTAATTTTCTTAAATGTGCAGCCGGAGGGACGGTCTCAGCTGGACACATCCACTCATCCAGAGCCATCGGCTACAGCAGAGACCCGTCTCACTCCTCAAAGAATATGTTCCTGGGTTATTAACACAGCTGCACAAACGTGTATCTCCCTCTTTGCTTTTGGCCATAGAATCTATATTCCCTCATATTTCAGTAGGTTTTGAATAGTTATGTAGATTTCTAATAACCCAAATTACCAGACATGTATTTGAGGTGGCAGCTCTTGACACATTTATAATTCAAAACATTCACCGTATATAATGCTATAAGCCGTAGGGTTCGGCACTGCGCCACAAATCACTTCAGAAGCTGAAATCGCTTTATGGATGCTGCAGTGTTTCTAGAGCTGTGCAGCATATAACCAAGTGCACAGGCTACTACAAAAAGACTTCATATGGCACTGATACTATAGATCAGTGGCAGTGTTTGGTTCTTTGAAAGCTTTTCTCTCTGGGCGTGAATGGTCTCAAAAAAAGACTTCAAGTGGATTAACAATGTCAGTACATTAAAAACACTTTCCTGCTTCAGAACACATGTTGCTACATTATAGGCTGTGTATTGCCTTTAAGCTAAAATGTGCAGTTTAAGCACCAATAGTAGCACCAGATGGAATTGACGAAAAAAAGAAAAAAGTACAACTGTAAAAAAAATTACTTTCCCCATCTTCCATTGTCAGAAAACAGTTCCTTCCCAACCTTATGCCATTGGCTCAAGGAACTATGTTTTAAGCCTGAACACACCAAGCCAACATCAAAAAACCAGCATCACTGAAAGCAGACTGTGTTGTTGTCTCTTGTCGGCTGCGTCTCAGCCAAAAAGCTGTGCTTGAACACACCAAAAGGACTAAAGGTGACTGTCAACTAGCACTTGCATTCTGTACGTAAATATCTGTCTATTACAGCAGGTATCAAGAGTCTATTTTAGTCATTCAAAAGGGAAACCGAAACTAGATTGCAGATATACAAACCTTACCATCACTTTCTTCATTCCAGTCAGCTCATTTTATTATGAAAATACTTGTGCATTCAAATGCTCATGTATGATGTAAAATTTTATCAGCCTTCTGTCTGTACCATCTTGATTTCTTAACTCACTTTCGCTATTATTCTATACACTGACTCGTTAGCTAAGCTGAACTGGAGATCTCTATCACAGACACGCTGATAACATGCTGAATCATATATATACACACTGATAAGTCGACCATTGGTGGTGCTGGTCATATAATTAGAATATCGTGAAAAAGTTCATTTTTTATTGTAAATTATTTCAAAAATTAAACTTTCATTTACACTAGATTCCCTACATGTAAAGTAAAACATTTCAAAAGTTTTTTTTTTTTTTTTTTTTTTTAAATTCAAAATATTAGAATATTACATTTGAGTTTCATTAAAAGACCATCCCTACAGTATAAATTCCGGGTATCTCTTGTTCTTTGAAACCACACTAATGGGGAAGACTGCTGACTTGGCAATGGTCCAGGAGACAATCATTGACACCCTCCACAAAGAGAGTAAGTCACAGAAGGTCATTACTGAATGTGGTGGCTGTTTACAAGTGATGTATCAAAGCATATAAATGCAAAGTTGACTAGAAGGAAGAAATTGGGTAGGCAAAGGTGCACAAACAGGGATGACCACAAGCTTGAGAATACTGTCAAGTAAAGCCGATTCAAACACTTGGGAGAGCTTCACAATGAGTTGAATGAAGCCGGAGTCAGCATCAAGTCACCACACTCAGACATCTTCAGAAAGGACTACCAAGCCACTTCTGAAACAGAAACAATGTCAGAAGCATCTTACCTGGGCTAAGGAGAAAAAGAACTGGACAGTGAACAGTGGTTGAAAGTCCTCTTTTCAGATAAAGTAAATTTTGCATTTCATGTTGAAATCATGGTCCCAGACTGAAGGAAGACTGGAGAGGCACAGAATCCAAGCTGCTTGAAGTCTAGTGTGAAGTTTCTGAAGTCAGTAATGATTTGGGGGCTGACGTTGCTGGTGTTGGTCCATTGTGTTTTATCAAGTGCAAAGTCAATCCAGCCATCTTCCAGGAGATTTTGGAGCACTTTATGCTTCCATCTGCTGACAAGCTTTATGGAGATGCTGATTTCCTTTTCCAGCAGGACTTTAGCACCTGCCCACAGTGCAAAAACCACTTCCAAGTGGTTTGCTGACCATGATATTACTGTGCTTTATTGGCCAGCCAACATGCCTGACCCTGAATCTATGGGATATTTTCAAGAGAAGATGAGAACAGTCGATCCAACAATATACAGATGATCTGAAGGCTCAATAGTGCCTCAGCATTGCCACACGCTGACCACTTCCATGCCACACTTCACTGATTTTGTAATTTGTTCTAGGAGCAAGTCATTTGCTGTAATATGTGCTGCCGACCAAGTATTGAGTGCACAAATGAACATACTTTAAAGAACTTGAACTTTTCTGTTTTGAAAATCCATTTTTGAGATACTGGATTTTGGACTTTCATGAGCTGTACGCTCTAATCATCAAAATTTAAAAAAAAAAAAAAAAAAAAAACTTTTGAAATGTTTACTTTACATGTAGGAATCTAGAATATATGAAAGTTTAATTTTTAAAAATAATTTACAATAAAAAAATGAACTTTTTCACGATATTCTAATTATATGACCAGCACCTGTATACACACACACACACACACACACACACACACTCTAAAACTATGCTGGGTGGGTTAAAAACAACCCAAGTTGGACAAACCCATCGAATAGGTTGTTTTAACCCAGTAGTTGCTGCTGCAGACCTTAAGTTCAAATACAAACATGTACGACTCACTTTAACTGTTCGTTACGGTCTGTTTGTCAGCTCCACTTGCTTTCCCTGTCATGCTCTATACTGACTATGTTGCAGTAGGGGGCAAAAAAAAACTGCCATGAAACATCATTAATCATTGATGAGTGTCAAAATTTGATAAACGTTGCTTGCTGAGCAATTTATGAGCTGCACCCTGGTGCTGGTTTGTATCCAGATTGGGTCTGAATTACCATCAACACATGAGACACACAAGTGAATTGGATTGATATGTAATGGCAAAATGGTAAAAAGAAGAAACATAAGCCAGCAGTGTTAGTTAATGGTGTAAATGGTAATTTAGTACTAAAACATGTTGAATGCATAAATATTTCAATCATGTGTATTAGGATTCTTCAGGAACTCATTAATGAGAGATGTCCAATAGCCTTCCTCTTCCATAGCATTCAGATCACCTCTGGATGTAATATCTGGTTGTTGGTTTCCTATAAACATACATTGGTTCATTAAATAGCAATGGTAAACTTTAGTATGGCTAGTAAGATAAATGTGCAAATGTTCCTTTACCTGCAATTCAAAGTCGTTCATAAGAAATAAAAAGCTGTTTGACTGATCGTTGACAAAGAATAAAAGATATTTGCAAGTTTTGTTTCCTATAGTAGCCTACATTGGATTGTAGATCATGAAAACCCACATGACATGATTATTTAGATATTATCAGGGAAAATTTCTCTCAGGTAGGTATACGGTTATCTTTTTTCAATAATACTTTTTGTTACTTTTTTAATACAGATTTTTTTGGGGGGTTTGCAGTAAGTCTGCAATGGGAATACAGCACAAGAGATAATAAAAAAAAGCCTCCCGGCTAGATTTTACAGTATTTCTTGATTTTGGGGAAGGCTTCATACTAAATAAACCATCCTCTGAGATTTAGCTTCTCGCTCTCTCTGTACTGCTGTTTGCAGCTTCTCGTAGGCAAGAAATCTGCTGTGCAACTAGGCCAGGATTCGTCACCGGAATTGTTTGAATGCTTCCTTCTCAGGAAGTGTTTCTTTTTCTGAGGAACATGAATTACGTGAGCATGAAAAGGCTGAGTGAATGTCTGGTTAGTGCACACCAATGTGGAAGTATGGAAGTGTGTGTGATTCCCGCCTGCAGGTCTTCCGTCTGTCAACTAAAGAGAGGATTAGCTCAGGGATTTTTGTTCTTCGAAATAAAATGTAGGACAAATCGACTTTCATATCCTTGGCTAAATAATCTGTTCCACCTCACTTTCCCACAGGATACGAGACAACAAGGGGAAATTATACATTTACTGCAGAAATACAGCAAGTTTAGAGAACGTTTAGAGAGGAATTTTATTTTGATTCACAATGTGCAGTGAACAAGCCACAGGATTCTGGAAATTAGTGTTTGCTTTGTTGGCTTTTTTTATTGGAAACTTATCAAAATATAACAAATATGGGGTCTTTTTTCAGTGCAGTATATTGAAATTCATATGGAGAGATTAATTTAATCTAATCATAACTCCAGGACATTGTAATTACTGTAATCTTAAAACAGCCTTAATCAGTAAAGCATATAATTTTGAGTGAATATTTAATCTACTTCATGTATGTGTGCAAAAACAATTCATGTTTTTGCATTACTCATAAAGTGATCAAGCATGTACTTTGTGAGTACTTGAACCTTCACAGAAAATACAATAAGCATTTAGCACTATTATGTTGGTATTTTGAAGTGCTCTTATTATGCTTTTTCAAAAATTACCTTTCGTGCATTGTGTAATAGAACTGTTTGTGAATGTAAAAGGTCTGCAAAGTTTAAAGATCAAAGTCCATGACAAATAGCTATTGTCTCCTAAAGAAAGAATCAATTCAGAACTGCTGAAACAAGTCGTCAGCAATTCCAGTCTCACTTCCTGTTACATACCTGCGTAACAAGTAACAAATTTGCAAAAAGCCAGCCTATGGTCTTCACTGCGATGTCTACTTTGCCCCGCCCTCAAACCCTGTAGTTGCAGCTGAGGCCTGGAAGAGTTTGTGTTGTCGACATGTTGAGTAGATGCTGTTTTCAGTGCTACGAATCCACTTCACATGCACTTCAAATGGATGAGGACTCCTGCTGCAATTGATATGGGAAAACCGATGCCATCATTTGTATCACTGTGCTGAAATTCAGGTATAGTAATGGGCATTTCGTTTCTGACACACACTGTAAGCGGTATAGACCAATCACAACAGACTGGGCCATCTGACCAATAAGAGCAAAGTAGGCACACGGAAAAGAGCGCTTTAAAGAGATTGAATCTGAATTGATTAGAGAGGGGTTTAGAGAGACTGAAACAAACTTTTTTCAGACACTTTGAGAGGTGATGTGCAATGTTTATTATGAGAACATTTATGTTTTTTTTGTTTAGTTTTTTTACTTCTGATGCACGCAAATCTACTGTAGGAGACCTCCAAAACCAAATTACGTAGGAACCTTTAAGCATTATAGGAGCACTTTAAAGTATGCATAAATACTTTATTAAAAATTAATAGATAATAATATGTAATGACTGAGGCAAATCAGACACAATTATTGGTTAGTTAACCAATAGTTTTAAGCTCACTCTGGGGTCTGTCCCCATCCCCCGGGAAGTTTTCAGTTACAAGTTTATTGCGCTGAGGAATGTGGTTGCCGCATGGAGAGCAGAGTAGAGACACAGAAAATCTGCATCTTCCCTGCATTTTCCACACAGAACACAGACTCTATGGCATTAATGCATAGACAGACTGTGCTATAAATGAATCCTTCTCAGGAAATGGTATCCATTATTACTGTTGTTGTATTGTACTCATTGTATTTACATGTTTGATGATTGTTAATTGTTATGACCTGCACGGTAACTTCATCATGCCATGTTTAGTGTCTATGAGTTCGTATCGGGATGA
The DNA here is from genome assembly GCA_028476615.1 of Culter alburnus. NCBI lineage: Eukaryota > Metazoa > Chordata > Actinopteri > Cypriniformes > Xenocyprididae > Culter > Culter alburnus. Next base: position 971,586 of record JAOTNS010000345.1, read on the forward strand.
TTTAAATGTTTGTGTATGCGGTATGTCTATACCTGTGCAACACAGCAGTATTACAAGACTCTTTAATAATTTATTCAAAGACTCAGCTTGTTAATCTACTTGGTCATAAAAGCCCTGTCAAGGGGTGTGTTGTCACCGGAAATACAACATCTTCATTGGCCCCCATCATTCCTAAGAGGTTGGACTTTGACCAGAGGTTAAAGCCAGCGAACCATGCCACTCCCGTCTCTTTTTCTCCTTGCTTCTGAACGACCGAATCGATCTCCTGCGGCCGGCCTAGGCCAGGCCTGCAAGGCCTGTAGGCCTCGGCCAAACGAGCCATGTGCTCCTCATCCACATGGAAAACTGGCAATAACTTCGGACTGAATCACCAAGATCTCCTCAGATGGCAGAGCCGATGCTCCTCAGCCTAAGGGCATCTTGCAAGTATCGTACATTTTAACACTAAACAGCGAGTTAGTATTAATTTGTAAAACTTACCTTGCTATTGCTGAAGAAACTGATGATTCCTTTCCAGATTGCCTTTGACATTTCATGTAGCTCTAGTAACAGCATCTCTTCCGGTTCAACTCTATCATTACTCATTCTGACTTGCGTGTGTGTGTGTGTGTGTGTGTGTGGTGTGTGTGTGACCCTTATGTATGTTGTTATGTGTTTTGTTAGTTTAGTTATGTGTTTGTGAGTTAGTTAATAAAGATTGTGCACAACACACGTTTGGTTCTGACTCCGTCTGCTAATGAATTGCCTCTTAAGTGATAGATCCGGACTACGTGCTCTGAGTAGGTACAATAAGAAGTATTATTTTTCCATAACTTGGAAATTGACATTTCTTAGAATTAATAAACAATCAACACTGAGCGTTCACTGGACGAACAGGTTAACTGATTGTAATGTTAATTTTAATGTAGCTACGTCCAGTTAATCTGATTAACGGATTTGCATATTCATAATTAATCATAATTAATAATCATAATGAGTTATGAATAATTATTAATATTTCCCCTTTGAGTTAATTTTCGCTACATATTTGGTGGAGAACGAAAGGCATCATTTTAAGCAATTGTTTGCAGATGGACCAGTAATCAATCATGTGTTTTGGCATAATTTTTGTTAACATCTTATACATGCACAAACTGGGGCTTCAATGCACATTCTCTTGAACGGCAGAACGTTCCTCGATGCTATAATGCATGTTTAAATTGTATGAAGAAGCTAACCTGAAATTATCGAGAAATCATAATTTCAGTTGCTAAATGAGCGTAAAACTTTTCTGACGACGGAATCGCAGATTAGTAGCACGTACAAAAGGGTATCAAAAGTAATTAACCTGAACTTGGGCATAGAAACCCCCACTTTCAGCTTTAAATGCATAAGTCTTTCTGACGATGGAATCTCAGATTAGCAGCACGAACAAATAAACTAACCTGAATCTGGGCGAAGAAATCCCCACTTTCAGCTGTAAATGCAAGCCTTTTTCTGATGACGGAATTCCAGATTAAGCAGCATAAATTTACCTGTGTGACGAAGAAATCTCACTACAGCGTTTGTAATGGTGTTCTGGGCGAGACTCCCCAGTCACCGATTAAAGGCCTTTTTACTGTTCGTTCCGTCACTGTATTCATATTCATGCGCGGGACCGCACATATGAAACACACGCAACGAACCTGTGGTGTAAATTCTAGCGTAGCTAACTAGCAATCCACCACCGTCTGTGAAGTGATGTGCTGTTGTGATTTGTGAGTTATGCGTGACCACACTGGAGTTCTTAATGCGGGCTTGCAACACGGTTAGAATTCTGCTCCATTCTGATCGTGTTGCGGGCTGGCATTGGTCTCCTGGCAACGCATGACAACAGAGCGTGTAGAGCAGACACCTCTGAAAGTCTGATAGCAGCACACCCACATCACAGACTGTTGTGCAAACAACGAATCACGCGTAGCCGAATCTAGCTCTATAGAAACCCTACGCGTATACCCTACGAGTTAAAACCCTTTACCTCGACTAAAAGCTGCTAGCACCTAGACATGTGCAAGCGTGAAGCATTCAAGCCAAAGACTTTATAGACTTTGGGATTCCCTTTAGGAGGGATTTTTTTATTTGAACCGCTGATGGGAACACAATGCGTTGTGAAGCTCCGAATCAAATGAATCAATTGCGTCACAAACGATTCACTGTTCGAACCGCTCAAAGCGCCCCTTTGCGAGTCAGAACAGTAAGCGTAGTGAATACTAGAGACACATGAATACGAATAGCGAATATGAGACATCTTTAACAAACCATTCACAAATGTTATCAATTAAATGTGATCAATGAATCATCTAATATCCTTAAACCTGAGGTTTCTGTCAAGACATGATATTTCAGTAAACTGTAGCGCTTATTGAAACACTTGAAACTGCTAGGACGCATCACAAAGCCTCGTTTACTGAAATCACGTGACTGTGGCAGTTTGACACACGCTCCGAATCACTGATGCAACACAAACGATTCATTTGAGTTCCAAAGCTTCACAAGGCACGCCTCACCCATCTCTGGTTTAAACCGTTTGTATGTGTGTGCGTGTGTGTGCGTATGTGCCGTCACTCACGTTGTCAAGTCTGAGTACCTCTATTCAGTCAAGTTGAATTTAAATTAAATGTAAAATTTAATTAAATCAATTTGTTTAGTTTCCTATCTCTACTTCATGCTAATACTTTGTTCACCTGACTATCCCTATGCAGCCAAGTTGAATTTGGTTAAATTTGAAAATTTAATTAAATCAATTTTGTCTGTTTAACTTTCCTTTTAGATTTCTAAATCTACTAGGAAATTCTAATTTTATTTTGTTCAACTTCATTCCTCCTCTACGTGTCATTTTATTTCCTTCACTTTCTTTCTATATCTCTGTTGGCTTGGATTTAATTAAACTTAGCATTTAATTAAATCAACCTGGCTATTCACATTCCCTAGGTCTAAAGGGACCTTCTGTTTTTATTTTATTTTTATTTATTTATTTATTTTTTTTTGTGTTATTCTACTATCACCCTCTTCCCTTTTTCTATAGGATTACAGTAGTTCTAGAAACTGTTGTTTCCTTAATGAGGCATAATGAGTTATAGGTTATTACTACGCTAACACCTCTCTCAGCTCCCCCTCCTCACTCCTTAGTGCTGAGTACATGTACGGCCACCGTCCAGTGCACTTAGGGCTCCGGAAAGGACTAGAAACTCTTCCCGTTGTTTCTTCTCCTTTCGACCTCAAGGCATCTGGTCTTTCTCTGTTAGTCTAGAGATTAGGTCATCACTTGAACCAGTGACACCTGCTTAACCATATCTCCTAGCAAGACTAAATGGGTAAAAAAACCTCTTTCCTTCCTTTCCCTTTTCTTATTTCATTTTTTTTTCTCTCTCTCTCTACCAGTTTGTTCTATTCATTTACCTTATGGTGATAAGTTCTGGAAAGGAATCATCTGTACTCTGAGTAATAATTTAATGACGTGTACCAGCCCCGTCATCAGTCAACACAGCTTACAGCTGTCATCCAAGATAGTTAAACACCTTAGTCTCATGCTGGCTTCCCCCACTTCAGCTAGCCACTTCCTATATGGCCCACATAGCTGTACGAACTTGCATTTGCCTGTGCTATCTCTTTCTCTCATGTCCCCATAAGTGTGCCTGTCTGCCCAGTACATCCAGCCCTGCCATCCAGGACCCCCTGGAGACCCAGCGGAACAATGTGATGGTTGCCCTTCAGCTAAAGCAGTCAACAACCTGCAACAGCAGAGTAAGGGACAGCGAGATCGGCAGCACCAGCAGACACTTGACACCTGACCTGAGCCAAAAGGAGCTTCAATTTCTCCTTAGCCCATGCTCATACGGGCTCCCAACAGGAGGTAATTGAACGAACGCTGCAAGTCACTGAGTTCCACAGAGAACCAACCCACTCAGCATGAGAAGGCACAGGACAGATGCAAGAACCATGACAGAGCAGAGCAATTGAGGGAGGTCACCAGTCTTCAGGAGGCTCTGACAGCTGTTGAACTTCGCCAGTCAAAGAACGTAAAGAACTGTTTGTATTTAAAGAGACACTAAAAGCGCATGCAGAGCTGAAATCCAAACACTGACTCGGCAATGCACCAGTGTGGGAGACGAACTTGTGGTGGTCCAAAAAGAACTGAAACAGTCCTACCAACTGCAAATGGACCACACCAAGCACCAGCTCCCCCAGCCTTATACAAAGGGGGGGAGGGGCCAGAGCCTGCAGCCTAGGATACCACAGCGCTCATGCCAACATATGAGACCTTCCTTTTTGCCCAAAGCCCCTGACTGGCGTGACCCACCAAGACAGGCTCTCTGTTCTTGATCTAACCAGAATCACCACGATTTCTGACTTAACAGCCAGTCAACCTCCAATCAGACTATTAGCAACTGAAACCAGTCAGCATAAAGGACTCCTCAGACCCATAAGTCTGAATGCAGATTGAGCGCTGCCCTCGACACCAGGCAAGGCAGATCTGAAAGTCCCAGGGTTACTGCCACAGACTCAGACAAACCTGGAATGAATGGAGGACACCCACAGGACCTTTGCCTCCTACACCAGTTAGTCACCTCTTTGGACAGCACAACCTGCCCTCATACAATGCCACTCATGTGACCTGACACACAAGGTCCCTCAGCAGGGGGTCCTTAAGACCCCAGTGACTGTGAACTGCAAACACAGTGCCTTCCACATTGCTTCTACAAAGGTTCCTAGTCAGCATAGGGCATAAAGCTTTTAAAGTAGATGAAAATGTGTGTTCGCAGAAATGCAGGAGTCTGCATTAGGAGTGGAAGGAAACCTTGTGTGAATGTGTAAATCTCAAATGCTCATGACCATCCACGACGAGCTATTTTGAAATATGACACTAGATTGAGCTGGTTAAGCTAGCATGGCCTAACGCCACTCGCTTAAACCATTGTCCAACTAAAAGTGTGTTTAATAATTGATAATTCCGACATGACGTTTGACAACGTTTGATTCGCATGTAGATCGATGGTGCTGGCTTGTTAGATGCAGATAAAACTATAGCTTGAAGTGACACCTCTGCCGTAACAGAAAGAGTCTTAAGACATTTTAGCATATGTTCAAATGGTATCAGTGTAAAGTTAATCTGATTTTAGCGAAGAAATCCTAATCTCAGTATTAGAGCGTAAGCCTGTGTTGACGAAGGAATCTCAGCTCAGCGGCATGTAACTGTACCAGAATTGATTATTCTGCTTTGGTTGGAGAAATACCAATTGCAGTATTGCTTAACCTGTTTCTGATGAATGAATCTCAGTACAGCGTTATATAAATGTAGATTTGGGTAATGCTCCCCTTTTATAGTTAAGATTGATGTCATTCATCTAAACTTTGGCTGCATCTACAAGCATAGCTACCTCTTGACCAAACTGTGTTTCACTCGCTGAAAGGAATATCAGTATACCTGCACAAGACGGACTTAACTATATATGCTTAAACAAGCTTTGACTTACAGCAAACTGTGTAATGACCCTTTAAACAAGTACAAGACATTGTTTAAAGTAGAGAGGAGTTTACATGTAAAATTTGCAAATGCCAAAACATATTTGCATTTTACTGAATGTAATATCAAGTTTTGAAAATCTGAAAGTATAAGTGTCACATTTTAACTCTGTACGTAACTAGTTTGAAATGAGCAGACAGTCTTCATGAACTGTTTGAATTGCTGTGGTGTGCATTGGTTCCCATGACAACGACTTGTCACAGGAAGTGCTAACTCATCACCTTGTGATGCCATGGTGTAAACAAACCAGGCTAGGTGGCTAAGCTAACCCCACCTAGCAACCCTTCCGCTCAGGCTAAGCTAACTAATAGCTTCTACAGTTAGCGGTTAGCATCATTTATGTGAAGCCTTTAACTACAGCTTGTGTGTATGCAGTGTGAACTGATCTAAACCCATTCTGCTGTTTTAGTCACTTCTTTAAATCTTTTTTATTGATTTTAATTATAATAGCAGTCAGCTATTAATTTTTACTAGTATTATTTCTTTCATCTTTGTGATTTACTTACATCTTCCTTTTTTCTTGTGTGGTTTAATTTCCCAATATAACCACAAGCAACTAGACATACTCTCCTTCTTGATTTTGTTTATTTACAACAGTTGCTTCAATTTTATGAGCCAGCTACAAAGTAATCTGAACAATTACTAGGGCATAATTTTGAGCACCACTAATAAGCAGAATCTAATAGGAAAGCTCTCCTCTTCCTCTCCCTTTTTCTTTCCTATTTTTGTTCAGAGGTCAAGCCTGTCGTGAGCCATCAGTAAGAAATACTAAGAAATAATTTGACCACAAGAACCATCTTAAGTCATTTGTTAAACCTAGCTGTATTTTATACACCTGGCTGCTCACTGTGCCTTTAGCCCTAAATTCTGTTTGATCTTGCAGTAGTCTCTTGCCCTTACTCTCACCACAAGCGTGCCTAAATGTTGCAGATGCTCAGCCTAACTGCCCAGATGGCAGACCAAAAGGACTGGCTAGGTGTCGTGAGGAACACCCTCCTAACCAGTGCTGCTGATCAATTATAGCACCAGAGCCAAAAGCAACTGGACAAAGATGGAAGAGAAGAAGTAAAGGCAGATGACTCAAACCAGAGGTATGGTCACAATGATCTGACTGAAGTCAACTTCTTCCTGGCCCACATCCTCACTGTTTTGAAACAGGAGGTGAACAACCTCAAACTCCAGATCACAGAGACTCACAAGGAGCTGATGCATGCTAAAAGCCACATAGACCAGCTAGAGCTGGAGGCTCGGGACAGACACAAGGACCTGACAGAATAGAGACACAGAAGAAAGCCACAACTGCAAACGGCTCTGACAGCTGCTCCGCACGAGAGCAGCTGGAAAAGGCAGCCAGAGAAGACTTGGTAAAGAACTCTTTCACAAATATTCACTGTTAAAAATAGCAAATTCTGAACTCTAGGACAAAGATGACACAGTCAGGACCTGTGAACGCCCTCTGGATGTGTCCAGATCTGGGACTGAAGCTCTGACCCAGCAGCTGGACAACACCAAAGATGAACTTGACATGGCCCAAAGAGAACTAGACTCTCTTGCCTGCAGCAGAAGAACCGCCCTCCCCCAGCAGCAGAGCACAGAGGTACGAGGGGCCCAAAGCCTTCTGCTTGACACCTTATCAGCTAATTTCCTGAAATCCTCTAAAGCTACAGAAGGAGAAGGATTAATTCAGACAGACCCGGCACCAGACCTACCACAGGGAGAAGCCATGGATGGGAACATCCTCTTCCTGCAGACACCGCATGATCTCCAACAGCAGTAGCACAAGGGCGACGGAATGCCTGCATCGAACCTGTAGGAGCTTCTAACGCTAGTAAGGAGCCCCTGAACAGTACTTACTTGAGAAGTACTCAGAAGCACAAGCTTCTGACCACTCACACAAGACACACTCAGACCTGCTCAAGTCGGCGCTGCCACCAGAGCAGAGGGACACAGCAAACTTCAGACTCCTTCGGACTGAGAGCAGAGGTAACAAACCTTCTGTCATCAACCCTAGGTCAGTCTGAAACACTCTTCACACTACAACTCCAAACCTCTTCCTGCAACACCTGCTTCATGTCCGAAGACAGGTGACACTGTCATGGCACCTGCTACCTCGACACCTGCTGAGCAAGCTCAAAGACTGAACCTTGCCACCAGCAACGTCTTGCCCCACTAACTGACTTCAGGTGACAGGTGCACACACTGTCAAGGCACTGGATGCCTTGATTCCTGCAGCACCACTCAGAGAGCTTGCAGACTGTCTGCCACCGCATCAAACGACCACCACTCCAGGAGACACACACAACCAGGGCCCATCACAGCCTTCCAGCCTTGTGTGCCAGTGACGTGTCTGATCTTCCTGCACCTTCAACGTCGCTCACTGTTGCCATAAGAGAGACAACAACGAGCGAAAGGGGGGAATTATTAATGACTGAGACAAATCAGACACAATTATTGGTTAGTTTAACCAATATTTTTAAGCTCACTCTGGGGTCTGTCCCCATCCCCCGGGAAGTTTTCAGTTACAAGTTTATTGCGCTGAGGAATGTGGTTGCGCATGGAAGCAGAGTAGAGACACAGAAATCTGCATCTTCCCTGCATTTTCCACACAGAACATAGACTCTATGGCATTAAGCATAGACAGACTGTGCTATAAATGAATCCTTCTCAGGAATGGTATCCATTATTACTGATGTTGTATTGTACTCATTGTATTTACATGTTTGATGATTGTTAATTGTTATGACCTGCACGGTAACTTCAATCATGCCATGTTTAGTGTCTATTTCGTAGCGGGATGATTAATGCTTGTGTATGCGTATGTCCTATACCTGTGCAACACATCATATTAAAGATCTTTAATAATTTATTCAAGACTCAGCTGTTAATCTACTTGGTGTAAAAGCCCTGTCAAGGAGGGGTGTTGCCACCCAAATACAACATCTTGATTGGCCGGTCAACTTCCTAAGAGGTGTGGACTTTGACCAGAGTTAAACCGAACATGCCACTCCCTCTCTTTTCCTTGCTCCTAGCTTCTGAACAAATCGATCTCTTGCGGCCGGCCTAGGCCCGGCCGCAAGGCTGGTAGGCCCCTGGCCTACAAACCCAGCCATGTGCTCATCACCCACAGAAAGACTGGCAATAACTTCGGATGAAACTCCCAGATTCCCTCAACCTGCAGATCCGATGCTCTCAGCCTAAAGGCATCTTGCAAGTATCGTACATTTTAACTAAACGCGAGTTAGTATTGATTTGTAAAGACTTTACCTTTGCTATTGCTAAAATAAACTGATGATCCTTTCCAGATTGCCTTGACATTTCATGTAGCTCTAGTAACAGCATCTCTTCCGTTCCACTATCATTACTCATTCTGACTTGCGTGTGTGTGTGTGTGACCCTTTATGTATGTTATGTTATGTGTTTGTTAGTTTAGTTATGTGTTTGTGAGTTAGTTAATAAAGATTGTGCACAATAACTTTGACTTTCTGACTCCATCTGCTAATGAATTGCCTCTTAAGTGATATATCCGGACTACGTGCTTCTGAGTAGTACGTACAATCAGAATCATTATGTTTTTCCCTAACTTGGATTGACATTATCTTTAATTTAATGGTAACGCTTTAGATTACAGCCCGAACGGTACTCGTAATTACACGATTTACAGCCTACTTTTCAATAATTATCGTGTAACTATACCAGAAGTCAGGTGTAAGTTATAGGGGACCAATAGTACGTTGGATAAAGGGGATAACAACCAGAAAATAACAAATTCTTTAGACTGCATATTTATATCTAGGGGTACTATGACATAAACTAGGGAAGGATGACGTTCCGGCCGTAAAATTAAAGTCGGAGCTTGTTACCCGCTTATTTCATGTAGTTACAGGGTAAATATTGACATTCCGGGCCGTAATTCAAGTGAGCTTGTTACCTCTTATTCATGTAGTTTACAGGCAAGTAGACATTACGGGCCGTAAATTAAAGTGGTGCGTGTTACCTCTATTATTTCATGTAGTTACCGGGTAATATGACATTACGGGCCGAATTAAAGTGGCTTGTTACCCTCTTATTTCATGTAGTTACAGGTAGTACTTAGAAAAGGCAACAATCGATACACTGACTCCGAGAACCTTTAATTTGACAAACCACCTTTATTAAAACAGGTCTACAACACGTATTTGACATTTTTTTAAATCACTTTTCATTTCAAACTCTAAATCCTGAACAGAACGTACAGTTTTGTCCGTTTTTTGGTTGTTGTTGTTTTTCGCGCTTGGCTTCCCCCGCCCCTCTTGTTTATCAGCTGATGAATCTTAATGAGAATCCCATTGCTATCTGTATTTAAGATCATACGTACACCCAGAATTTTCTCATGGGTTAGCTAATCCTCTTTTCCGCTTCCGCCAACTGTCACCAGCGCCTGCATGAGAGTCGACTTCGCGTTCGATGAGCAACATGAATGAGCAACTGAACTTTCATGACGTTCTCGCGGGAAGATTCCGGGTTAACTCCGCGCGAGAACGGCCGTCTCCCCTGTATTCTGTTGTTTTCTTTCCTTCTCATTCTCTGTTAGTCGTGTATTTTGTGTGAGCATTACTACAAAAATAATAAAAAAAAAAAACTGACTGCATCCAACATCTGCGTGAAGTTTCTCGCACCCTACGGCCGCTTCATTTACTCAAGCATGACTCTCACCCATCGCATGCACGCCCCAGGAGACAGCTGGGTCGAAAGTTTTTGAAAAATATTCAACAAGATTTGGTATTTTTCTTTACAAATACGTATCGTTTCACTCTCAGAAACATCATTCATCCATTATCAAGGGTCTTAGGGTTACTGTAGTTTATTGCTGTTTGATGCGTTCGAATTTATTAGAACACGGAGATTGCATTAAGCGTTCCCAGATAATTATTTTTTCCAAAAATTCCTTTTTGTGGTCTCTTAAGAAGGAAGTTCGATACCTCTCGGATTGCATTAGGGTAAAGAGGATTAACGGTGAGCACATTTTCGGTGTTACTGTATTTTCTTATACTACAGAATAGCAAAAGGGGATTCCCTCTTAAGTTTTTTATCATGGAAGAAGAAACAGGAACAAGATAGGAGCGCAGCAAGAGAACCAAATAGAAGTGTTGTCAACTTTAAAATCTGTTTTGAACTAGTTGTTTTTCAAATAAATTTTTCGCAATGATATGCCTTTGCGTTTTTATTTATTTCTTTATTTTTATTATTACTTACCCTGTAAACTAATGCAACAAAGTGTATACAAGCTCCACTTTTAATTACGGCCCGTAATGTCTACTTACCCCTGTACAGTACATGAAATTAGAGGTAACAAGCGCACTTTATTCCGGCCCGTAATGTCCTACTTAACCCGGTAACTACCTGAAATAAGAGGGTAAACAAGCCCACTTTACTTTACAGGCCGTAGGTCTATTTACCCCTTATTATGTTCATAACGTCCCCCTTTAGTTATAAAATATTAAAATTATGAATAATTTGTTATTTTTCCTGGTTGTTACCCCTTTATTTCCCAACTTCAACATACTATTGTTTCCCCTATACTTACACATACTTTACTGTATAGTAACTAAAAAAAAAAAAAAACACACTATAATTATTTGAAAGGTTACACGCTGTCAATTTGTTGTAATTACGCGTACTTTCCGCTGTATACTAAAGGTTTACCGAATTAATAAACATCAACCTGGAGCGTTCACTGGCCCACAGGTTACTGATTGTAATGTTTAATTCTTAATGTACGCTTACGTTCCCATTTAATCTGATTACAACGATTTGCATATCATAATTAATTCATAATTAATAATCATCATGCGTTATGAATATTATTAAATCTTTCCCCTTTGGTTCTTTTCGCTACAAATAATAAATGATAACAATAATCCAAACTTTTGGGTGCCCTTGATGTCCCAGTCAAATAGTTCCTGAGCAAAATTTACTACCGTTTTCCCATCGTTGGGACTTGGAAATGATTTGTTTCGACTAGTGGCGACTCTTACATTTTGGGTTGGCACTCCAGGCAAGATGAGATATAAGAAAATTTGGATGTAGAGAAGAGAGAAGATAGATAGAGAGTAAGAGAGAGAGAGAGCCACAGACTATCACTTTTCACACAGTGGGGAAAAAACAGCATCTGAAATTTGATGGTGGTATCGGATGTTTTATGATCTGCTTAGTAACACTGAGAAACTTACTACATTACAAGACCATCCTAACTTATTTGCTCTTCTCATATCTATTTGGGATCTTTTGTTGTTAGTATATTAATTTCGCCACGAAATTTCAGATTTTTATAAACTTCTTTATTTAATTTTTAAAAAAGATTTTAAAGATATTTATACGTTGTATTTCCCTTGAGATTAAATTATATTTTTATAATTTCTTTTAGTATTTATCAGTACCATTTTTTAATTTTTTTAATATAAACAATAATCACTGTCCCCTGTACGATAGTATAGCATAGCTTACCCGCTACTATTCAATATTAGGGGTTTTGTGAAAGTATCTTTACATTATTTGCTCACAAATAACAGTAAAATTAACATATTGTAACTATTTAACAATTTCAAATGCAGTTTTTCTCATTTAAATACTTTTAAAATGTAACATATTATAGTGGATTGCACAGCTTACATTTCCGAATCCATTACTCCATTGTCACATGATCTTTTAGAAGTCTTTCAAATATGCTGATTTGCTATTTCTCAAGAAAAATTATTCTCATCATGTAAAACAGTT
>JAOTNS010000346.1:0-77810 GCA_028476615.1 Culter alburnus
TGGACGTTAAGACACCTTTAAATCTTAATAATTCACTCCAAATGTTTAGGTATATGGCGCGTGGCGAGTTCATGGTTCATGATCAAAATAGAGATGCAGTAGTCCACTGGTCATAAATCCAGAAGTTTTTTAGTTTTATTTTGATCTTTATCCGGGCTTGCAAACAAGCAGCTTTGTAATAATTTCCCAAAATTTCAGGAAATTTACTAGCCTGTCAACAGAACGTTAACACATGCCACGCCTGAAAACGGACACAAGAGGAGAACAGACGCGCCAACAGAAAAATACTGCACCACGTACAAGCTCACTGTTCGCCAATATAGGAAGAATAATCTAAATAATAAATTGGGGTTGATATGAATGTATCTCTGAAGGGAAACTGTCTTCAGACAAGTTTTGATGGCTTTTGCTCTTATCTCCAGCGCAACTGCTTAGTTTTGTATATAGTGGTAACCATGGAAATGCTCTATCACTGCTGTTCCATAACGTCGCTGTCCGATGAAACCACGTATGTCCATTTTGCGATTTTGAGATTTTTCGACGGATTGAATGTCCAGGTTCATTTCCGTATACAGCATGCTTCACATATCTAAATGGCCAATGAAAAGTTGTGAAATCATGTCATCTGATTTTCACGTATATCCATTTGGTGTCAAGCTGTCAATCACGCCGCGTATCTCCCGCCCTGTGGAAGCATCTCGCCGGTCTCGTGAAGTTTCATCGAAGCTCAGCACTGGATAGCCGAATAACACTGTGAGGTTACATTGCCAAATAAACATAGCCTGGTGAGACAATGACTTTCCTTTATCGAGGTAAACGTTTCCCCCTGACGCCAGACGTACGTCTAGGAGTGACAAAATTACGGTAGGACTGTGCAAACAAAGTATCTGTCTAGCATTGCCATGTCAGTGTATTGATTCATTGTCCCTTCATAGTTTGCAAGAGACATTTAATAAATTTATAATATATAAATAACTAAGCGTATTTAATAAACTAAGACGTAGGCTATTTAATAAACTGAGCGTATTCATCTGTCAATATGAAACGCGACTTGGCCATTCTAATTAATGATCGGAAGAACGCGTATCGACCACCCTTATTGTAAAATATGCACGTATGTCCATTTAAACTCAATTTTGGTAAAATGTGGATTATATCATTACACTGGCAAGAATAGGTTACATGTAAAGATGCCGTACCAAGTATGACAACGCTACATTCAACTGCTTTTGAAATACGGTGTTTTTTCACTTCCTGAAAAGTAACCGTTTTGGACATACGTGAGTTTCATCAGACATCACGACGATAAGCGCCATCTACTGTCAGAGAGTGAATTTACATTTCATGCAGGTGTCTTATGTAGCATAATTTCACAAAGCTATAGTCAGACCATGCTGTTTTTGCTGTTAATCTTAAAATTATACAATAATTTAAATGAAAAACAACTGATCATGCTCCTGTTCATAACATCTTTGTTAAGATTGTGATAAAAATCCAGTGTTTGCCTCTAATATCAAAGAGCTACACATTTTTTGAACAAATAAACAACAACTAAATTTGCTTTAAAATATATCTGCAACCAGTATCAGAATCAGCCAATTTGCTCTGTTGGCTATGAAAAATCAAATAGGTGCATCACTAATAATAATTAAAAAATTAAATAAAGGATTATTTAAAAAATGTTGTAATTGACACAGTGGTTTAAATTGTTAATAAAGCAATTTAAACCACTGTGTCAATTAAAGCTATACACTTATAAACAACTTATATTACTAACAATATTTATTGTTATTTAATATTTTGTTCCCTCTGATGCACATTTTTACAAATATAAAAATAATTTAGGAATGATATATCAATAGTAATTATATATGGATGTGATGTTAAAAGAATTATATTTATATTTTCTTAATTTGTTTATCAAGATATTGAAATTCTTTACCAACATAGGTTATGTCTAATAACTGCAGATATATATTTGTAGGCTAACTGATGTTAAAACAATTTAGTGGAAAACCAAATCCTGGTGGTTAGAGGTCATTTTTAATTACAGGTGTAAACTTAAACAGAACATCAAGTTAATATGATCCTTTGTGTTAAGTATTTCAAAGTATTCCAAAGTATTTAGATTAAGTTACTAAACTTGAATAATGTAACGAAATACGTTACAGATTACTTCTTAATCTGTTTTGTGTAATCTGTAGTGAAATACATTCTAAAAGTACCTTCCCAACCCTGGTGCCAGATCACATTCCAACACACACCACACACACACAGACACACACACACACAAAACACACAAACATGCTTAGAGATTGTATGTACAGCTGTTCTTAAATATGACTGTGCCAAGTGTACCCGTCACATATGTCAAGTGCATGTATGCTTCCTAGTGTTTAGACTTAGTTTAAATGACTGTTGTTGGAAATCTCAGAAGCATAGACCAGGAGACTTTGGGATCTCTTGAAGCAGAAGTTACTCTTTATTGAGAAACACGCTGTGCGACGCTGTGGTCATCCAAAATCTAACTAAGGCAGTGACTTGGTAGTTCATATACATTCAAGGGGAGGGATACATAGTAGAGGTGTGGACAATCTAAACAAAGCATGCAAATGCAATACAGGAATCAGCCCATTCTCTACATTTCCCAGCCATGATCTAATCAGCATAAATGTGTCATTCAAATGCATAGGTGCTAATCCAATCAGTCTGACAGTATCGCCCATACCTTTACATTATCATAGAGACAAAGACACTGCTGTATCTTAAGCTTGTCCTGCCAAATGGTCAGGATGTAGGATCCGCAGATCTTAAACAGATTCTTAAATTTGTAATTCCACAGTTCCCCCTTTGAGAGTTCTAATAACTCTCACATAATACAATTTAAACCTTCTTAAATCCCTTCTATAACATATGTTTGTTAACATAAGTTCCATCTTCCAGTCATGCAACTTGTAACAGTTACAGGCACATACATCTTATTCTGTGTCGTGTCCAACATTTACATAAGTGTTGTTCTTTAAGTTGAGTATACTGTTGACACACATATACAACGCAGGGTGGTAACATTGTATAAACTACATGATGACACAGAAAACCATGTAGCATAAGCGTGGAAGTCCTAAAAGTCCATGGCGCCTGAATATCTGTGGAGTCTGTTCCTGTAGAGTCCATTTCCATGTTTGTCCCAAGATGATTCTTTGTCGTTGTGCAACTCCGAGTTGCTCTGATGACTCCGTCATCATGAAGGTTGTTCATGGATATCTGAGGTGATGCTTTACACCAGGTGCTGCTTGAGACGTCATGGCATAACACATACCTGCAACAAGAAAACAAAGAGACAGCAGACCAGCAGTATTCATGCATAGACTTTAGTATGTTACACCTCTGATGATCCTATAGTTTTTCTGTCTAACTCTGATCATCATAAACTTCTAGTGATCGTATAGTGGTTTTGTTCTTCTTTTTCTTAACCTAGTCTTAATCAATTTGACACCTATAGACCAGTAAGGTGGGGATAAACTGAGAGAGGGGGAAACCTATGAGGAAGTCTTCACCACAGGGTTGGCCCCCGAGGCCTTATGCACTTCGGTTCTTCCCTGGGCTCCTCACTGGTCTGTGTGTCCTATTCTCTCCCTGTAGTTAGTTTGCAAACTTTACTGTGCTACATCTCCATCTTCCATTGAAACATCAGTCATAGCAGACATCATAACCCATTGAGGATGGATAAGTGAATGGAGAGTGCTGTAGCATAACATTTAAGGCTGTGAGTGTACTTAACCCGTGTCTCCGAATGGTGGAAGTGACAGTCAACTTTCTTTTGTTCAGAATGAGTCTTTCAGCTTTCTTGTAAATGACTGGGGAAATTAAGCACTCACAGCCCAAATGGTTAGCATGTCAGCAAGCTGCTGCTCCAAGAGTTTGGAGAAGAGGGGAGGGGCAGTTTCAATGTAGCAAGTAGACTGAGTAGGAGCTGAGTAAAGCTGTTCATTTCTTTTAATGTCTTTTTGTTTTTCCTACACTCTTTCATCCAATGTCCAGGTTTACCACAGTAATGACAACTGCCTTCTCTCTTAGGACATTTACGTTTCTGTCGATTCTCTGTGTTGACCTTAAAGGATGCTGCTGCAATCTTTACTCTTGTCTTGACATCTGAGTCTCTTTCCCAAATAGCTAACCTATCCAAGTTGTTTTGCAGGGTTCCATTGGACCATGTGAGGTCTAAGAAAGGCAATGCATTTCTGTATTCTAATGAAAGCCCATCAAACCACATGCGACCAGTGGTCCATTATCCTCTAACACCTTCTCTGGAGTGTCAAACTATTCCACTGTATGCTGCCACTGACTGACAAAATCTTTCAGTGTACTCACTTACAGTTTCATCCTTCTGTACACAACTAGTGATCTTTGACCAGTCTACCTTTGGTCCAACAAGGTTCTGTAACACTCTCAGAACTCCTTCTCTCAATTCACCTTTGCTGGAATGCTGAAACTCAGAATTATTTACAGTACTTTCAAAATCATTGAATTCTGACTCTTTCAGGATTTGTGACATTAGCTGTGTGACTTCAGCTAGGGATATCATAGAGCTTCATTTTTCTGGACAACTCTGTCCTAAACTCAGAAAAGTTTCTATGCACTGATGGCAAATTCTCAGCAATTCTTTCTATGTCTTCAGGACCTAGAGCGGTACTGACTGCTTGTAACTGCAGTATGGGGGTTACAGATGTAACTGTGTCAACCCCTTTTGCCCTACTCTGAGCCTTTTGTCTCACTCCACACACTTCAACTGCATTTACATCTTTATCCATGAATCCAGTATTGCTATTGACCTCTAGTCTACAGAAAGACTGTATGTCAGGATAGCTTTCATCTGACTGTTGGTTTTGAGTCACATTTGGTTGAGGCTTTGTTAAGGCCCAACTTCTGAGTGAGATGAGACACTCGAGTGTGCAACTGTTTGTTCTGCTTTTCTAACTTAGCAATACGTTGGATTTGTTCTTTTGCAATGGATAGAGTAAATTCTCTGTGGCAGCAGACAATGCCCTTCATATTTTTCTTCCGAATACAAGCACCAAGTACCTTTTTGCATTCTTCAATGGACCAAACCTTTTCTGGATGAATCCCAAATTTCTTTGTCAAATCCAATCTGACTGACTCAGTCACTATTGAGTCCATGTGCTTTCCTAACACTGATTTGAACTCACTATCTGTCCATAAAGGAGTAGCTAGTCCACCTTTCTCAGTTGTTGGAATAAGTCTAGCGTTCTTTCTCAACTTTTTGTAATGTCTTTCTGGCACAACAATACACTTCAACACTTCCCTGACAGAGCAGAGGTTAACCTATTTAATACACATCGTATGTATTTAACCTTCTCTGACGAGCAGAGTTGAAACAACTTGCTACCACACTTTAACAGTTATAACCTTCCCTGAATTAACAGAGGATGAACCTTCTTCTCTAGCAAAGTAGAGGATGGCTATTCTGTTAACACACCACCTTCCCTGATAAAACAGAGGACAACACAAATTATTAGCACTTTACACTAATTCTTCCCTGCCTGAACAGAGGATACCTAATTATTAGCATGTGATGCTAACTTCCCTGCCTAAACAGAGGATAAACTTCATCTCTAAAAGAACATTTTTAGAGGATAACTTAGTTAACCAAACCCTACAGCTGTCTGTTAACTCTTCTCTGACGGCGCAGAGGATAACACATTTGTACTGGTCTTAATGGTTCTTTTGGATAGAGTATCACTCACCAACCCTTGGGTGCACAGGAAAATTCAGCCTGGATCTTCTTTTGGATCAGATCTTTGTTGTGCTTGAAGTTTCAATCTGGATTGAAGTGAGAAGCTCTATCCGGGTCACGGCACCAAAACTGTTGGAAATCTCAGAAGCATAGACCAGGAGACTTTGGGATCTCTTGAAGCAGAAGTTACTCTTTATTGAGAAACACGCTGTGCGTCGCTGTGGTCATCCAAAATCTAACTAAGGCAGTGACTTGGTAGTTCATATACATTCAAGGGGGAGGGATACATAGAGTAGAGGTGTGGACAATCTAAACAAAGCATGCAAATGCAATACAGGAATCAGCCCATTCTCTACATTTCCCAGCCATGATCTAATCAGCATAAATGTGTCATTCAAATGCATAGGTGCTAATCCAATCAGTCTGACAGTATCGCCCATACCTTTACATTATCATAGAGACAAAGACACTGCTGTATCTTAAGCTTGTCCTGCCAAATGGTCAGGATGTAGGATCCGCAGATCTTAAACAGATTCTTAAATTTGTAATTCCACTGTATTTGTGCTAGTGTTCGTTTTAATGATGGAATTTTGTCTGTAAACCATAACTCCTTCTACATGCTTTTCTTATATGTCAAGTTTAGATTCGTTTTAAAGCTATTTCCACGTCTCATTCACCTATGTATATCACATGGCTGTCAATGCATTGTTCTATTTGTTAATGGTACTGTGAAGAAAGTACTAGCCAAACTGATACTCATAAATTATGCAAATTCAGCCAGGAGACAAGACAAAGAAATCTAAATCTACGCATCTATTGGCCGTTCCAACTCAGGAGGTGTGTTAGCTTGGTTTTCCATAAAAGCAACGACACACAATTTTTCCTTGGTCTCCCGATTGTCTCTCGATTGCCCCTGAACTGCCTCAGGCGACAGCGCTGTCATCATGCGCTCAGCTTCTCCCGGGACGACCATTTCCTTGGACTCTCTCTCTCTCTTCTTTCTTCTCAGCCATTTTACTCGCCAGTTAAGCCTCGTTTGAAAACCCGCCGGAGAAACCCTCTCGGAAAGGACCAACCAAGCCAAGTGCACTGAAACTCTACTGCACATCGACTTGAACCAATATGCAAGTATTAATTTCCCGAAATTTGTTTAAACTGATTTCTGTGCTGGCTTTCAAAGGTTTAACTTGTAATTTGCCATTCTTTGACCATCTCTCTTTTCCTGTCTT
Organism: Culter alburnus; assembly: GCA_028476615.1. Lineage (NCBI taxonomy): Eukaryota > Metazoa > Chordata > Actinopteri > Cypriniformes > Xenocyprididae > Culter > Culter alburnus. The sequence goes on from JAOTNS010000346.1 coordinate 6,985, forward strand.
TACATCCGCTCTTGTATATATGTGTATATTCTTGTATATATATTTAGACGCATAACCTCTGTATTAGTAGTTTTCATATATTAAATACATTATATCCATGCTTTTTGTTCTTCTGCTCATTCAACAAAAACCAGGTCATTTTAACGTTTCAATTCTAATACAATCGCTCTATGTTTGATGCTATCATAGGAATTTATCCTTGTGGCCAGAGGATAACATTTCCGTTATAATAGTCTGTGGAAAACTTACCGGTTTGCTGGACAAACTGATAGTTTCTCTAAATAATTATTAAACCAGAACTAATCATATATGTAATTGATTATAATTCATTGTAATTAATTCACAATATATGTTTAATTCCCCCTTGGGTCGGTATGTGCATCATAATTAAACATAAAGCTTTATGATTTATTATATTCATATATCTAACCCATAAATTGATTAATAACTGTACAGATCGCTACAATATGTTGTTCTAGAACTTGGATATACCTTTCAGCATTGATGGTGCCCTTCCAGATGTGTAAGCTGTCCGTGCCACACGCACTCATGCAACCCCATACCATCAGAGATGCAGGCTTCTGAACTGAGCGCTGATAACAACTTGGGTTGTCCTTGTCCTCTTTAGTCTGGATGACATGGCGTCCCAGTTTTCCAAAAAGAACTTCAAATTTTGATTCGTCTGACCACAGAACAGTTTTCCACTTTGCCACAGTCTATTTTAAATGAGCCTTGGCCCAGAGAAAACGCCTGCGCTTCTGGATCATGTTTAGATATGGCTTCTTTTTTGACCTATAGAGTTTTAGCCGGCAACGGCGAATAGCACGGTGGATTGTGTTCACCGACAATGTTTTTTGGAAGTATTCCGAGCCCATGTTGTGATTTCCATTACAGTAGCATTCCTGTATGTGATGCAGTGCCGTCTGAGGGCCTGAAGATCACGGGCATCCAGTATGGTTTTCCAGCCTTGACCCTTACGCACAGAGATTGTTCCAGATTCTCTGAATCTTTGGATGATATTATGCACTGTAGATGATGATAACTTCAAACTCTTTGCAATTTTCTCTGAGAAACTCCTTTCTGATATTGCTCCACTATTTTTTTGCCGCAGCATTGGGGGAATTGGTTATCCTCTGCCCATCTTGACTTCTGAGAGACACTGCCACTCTGAGAGGCTCTTTTTATACCCAATCATGTTGCCAGTTGACCTAATAAGTTGCAAATTGGTCCTCCAGCTGTTCCTTATATGTACATTTAACTTTTCCGGCCTCTTATTGCTACCTGTCCCAAATTTTTTGGAATGTGTAGCTCTCATGAAATCCAAAATGAGCCAATATTTGGCATGACATTTCAAAATGTCTCACTTTCAACATTTGATATGTTATCTATATTCTATTGTGAATAAAATATAAGTTTATGAGATTTGTAAATTATAGCAATCCTTTTTTATTCACAATTTGTACAGTGTCCCAACTTTTTTGGAATCGGGTTTGTAATTACATGCAGGTGTTTTTAAAATATAAGTACAATGTAAAAACATGTATGTACACAATAAGTGCATTGTATCAAATGATTAATTTAAATGCAAGTACATAGCAGTTAAGGCCACTTAATATAAAAATTATTACATTTTTTATGCAGCATAATTTTTATATATATATATATATATATATATTTTTTTTTTTTTTTTTTTTTTTTTATTATTTATTTATTTATTTTTTTCCATTACAGTTAATCTCTCTGTTGACCCCTGCTACAACTACACTGTGCTGGACGATCCATGGAGAGCCAACATCAGTCAATATCCAAACTCCCATATGTGTGACTACTCTGTCACTTGGAGAGGCTGGTATCGTCTCTTCATTAACGGCCAGAGAGCTCAGATCCCAGACACGTGTGTCGAGAAGTATAGCTGTGGCACTGATATCCCACTGTGGATACGTGGTGGACACCCAACAGTAAATGATGGAGTCGTCACTCGAGATGTCTGTGGTCACTGGAAAGATTACTGCTGCTATTATGGGTCTTTTCCCATTAAAGTCAAAGCCTGTCCAGACAATTACTATATCTATGAGCTGGTTAGTCCAACTCTCTGTAATTCAACATACTGTGCAGGTAATTATATGTACACAAGCACTTTTTACTGTGTGCTTGTTGATTCATAGTCATCAGTCTTTTTTTTTTCAGCTGTTACTAACATTAGCAGCACCGATACAACAGCCACACCAGAGACGACCTCAGCTGGTAATGTAGTCTGATGTTTCCTCTGTTGGATTGTGTTTTGGCTGAATGTTTGTGGATCTGTAGAATTGAACAGATGTGTGTGAGTGTGTTTCTAGGTAAAGACAAGGGATAAGAAAGTGTCAAATGTGCAGTTGCAGATCATTGCATACAATTTTTTATAATGTGACTGATTCTGACTGCTGCTAATCTATTAAAGGTGCCCTAGAATTGAAAATTGAATTTACCTCGGCATAGTTAAATAATTAGAGTTCTGTACATGGAAATGACATACAGTGAGTTTCAAACACCATTGTTTCCTCCTTCTTATGTAAAATTTGATTTGCGCAAACGACCTCTGAAGAACAGGTGAATCTCAACATAACACCAACTGTGACGCAACAGTCGGGATCATTAATATGTACGCCTCAAATTTTGCATATACCAGCACATGTTCAAGGCATTAGACAAACCAGTATTAATGTCTGGAGCAGCACAGCCGAATCAACAGATTTATGCAGGTAATCAAGCAAGGCCAATAGTGAAAAAATGGCAGATGGAGCAATAATAACTGACATGATTCATGATAACATGATATTTTTTGTGATATTTGTAAATTGTCTTTCTAAATGTTTTGTTAGCATGTTGCTAATGTACTGATAAATGTGGTTAAAGTTACCATCGTTTCTTACTGTATTCACGGAGACCAGAGCCATGTCGTTAATTTCATTTTTAAACACTTGCAGTCTGTATAATGCATAAACACATCTTCATTCTTTATAAATCTCTCCAACAGTGTGTAATGTTAGCTTTAGACCCGTTAGCCCGAGCATGGGCTACTATCAAACTCATTCAGAATCTAATGTAAACATCCAAATAAATACTATACTTACTTAATCGGGTATGCTGCACGACCAACACTTTGTAAAGATCCATTTAGAGGGTTATATTAGCTTTGTGAACTTTGTTTATGCAATGTATAGGCACGCACAGAATCAGCGCATTTATAATGATGCCCCAAAATAGGCAGTTAAAAAATTGAATAATAAAAAATCTATGGGGTATTTTGAACTGAAACTTCACAAACACATTCAGGGGACACCTTAGACTTATATTACATCTTGTGAAAAAGGGTTCTAGGGCACCTTTAATATTGTTTAACACAGTGATTTCTTACTGATAGTTTTATGGGCTGGTAACATGAGTTCTGCTCCTAATGGAGCAACATCATAACAGCCTTAAAGTGAGACACTGACTGACTTTCACTCTGGACTAAGTTCAAAATAATAAAACACTACAAATGGATACAAGGACTTTAAGAGATTGGTTATTTTTCAAAGTTTTGTTGACCCTGCTGAATTTTCATTCACAGCTGTATTATATTATTGTCTTCATGCTGATTTCTCTCATTGCAGGTATAAATATAACACTGCCAGCAGGATGTAACGTAAGTTGAGTTTCTGAAATTGATTTTTTTTAGAGTTGAACTCACAGCTCCTATCAATAGCCTATAATTACCTCCCAGACCTGTAACACTCAATCATAAACATCAGGCATCCAAAAGATGACATGACAGCGTTTTATTATTGTGTTTCATCTCTGGTTGCAGCAGCTTCCATTTTTATTATTGATGTTTTGAGCCAGTTTTTCAGGAAGTGGCCATTTTGTTCTATTGAACACATGGAATGGAAATGGTGATATTTTATGCAATATTTTATTTTTTGCTCAAGTTAAATTCACAACTTTGGATTATAAACAGCTAATTAGTACAAAGAGTAGTGCAATTAACTGTGCATAACTGTTATGTGAAATATGAATGTGCTTTTCAGTTTATTTTTGATAGATGTGTGTTGTGTGTCTGTATAACATCACTGAAGGATCTTCACAGTGTTCTTCAGTACAGTAACAATACATGTTTGGTTCCTTGTTAATATTGAAAAACATGATCAAAATCAACAAATACTGCTTTCACAATTGTGATTTCAGAGTCAGAACTGTTTCCAAAATCTACTTGAGCAGATCGAGAACATCTCTGCATCTCAAGTGCTCTCTGTGACTGTAAGTCTTCAAGAGAAAATAATCAAATATTTGTCAGTTACAGACTGTAGATAATAGATGAGTGACAAAACAGTAAAAACATTTACTGTGACTCTATTTATCTGATCAATAAACTAGACTGTGACCAACATTTTGACCATGGCCTTCAATGCTTCAGAGAAGATTTTAGAGTCATCATCATCATCATCATCATCATCATTCAGCCCAGCTAAACTCGCCTCCCAAGGAAACAGTATGTTAAAAACCAGTGAGAAACTCATCTCTACATTGGTGAAGCCGACAGACACAAGTGACAATGTCAGTTTTACTCTTGCTGCTGTAGGTAAGTGGAGACAATTATTATTGATGATGAAAAATTATATATGATGTCAGGGAGTTTTTATAGTCTTGAGAGCAGCAGAGGATCACAGATGACCGACGGCAACAATAATTAATGCAGCTACAGTAACTACTGTATATAATTGTGAAGAGATACAAATGTTTTAAAAGAGAGCAGAAAACACTTTTTCTATCTTTTGTCATTGATGTCAAAGGTCAGTATTTTGGTGCAAATTCATTCATCATTTGGTAGAAGCTCGTCAAATTAGACACGCCAGATGGAATGGTTGTGTCCTGAAATTTTTTTTAACCTTTATTTAACCAGGTGAGTCAATTGAGATCCAGTTCTCATTTACAATGACGACCTGGCCAAAAGGCAGCATAAAAAGCCAGTACAATACAAAAAAAACATAAGAGATACAAATAACACAGCTATAAACAGTGACATATAAACAAACAAATAACTAAAAACAAGTTAAATGATCCTGAATTATTGACTGAACTGAATTTTTAAAGGAAGAAAGCGATATAAATGAGCTAAGCTTTAGAGTCTGCTGCAGATGATTCTAATCATATGCAGCAGAAAACTGAAAAGAGCAACGACCAAAGGAGGTACGGACTTTATGCAGAGATTAAAGAAACTGTTAGAACGCAGATTACGACTTGTATTATAAACAGTTAAAAGGGACTGTGAATACGATGGAGTTTTATCAATAACAGTTTTATAAATAATCAGAAGCCAATGAATTTGTCTACACAAATGGAGAGAAAATAAAAACTATAAAAAATAACACATCCTGAAAAACCATGAAAAATATTTGATTTTAAGGACAGTTTGGACATTTGGAGACAAAGAAACTTACAGTGTACTGTAAGATCTAACCTTTGACCTCGTGATGACCTAACAGTTAATAGTGCTTACATTTACATTTATTCACTGAGCAGAATAAATTAAAGTAAACCTGAAGTGTTCAAACTTATTCAGAGATGAAAAAAAAGTGAATAGTCATTTATTTGTTTGTTGTTTGTGCAAATGGAATGATTAAATTTTACACACACACACACACACACACACACACTATATATATATAATATTAGATATATAATTAGTAATACATTATAGCACATAACAGAATGTTTATTTTTAGAGGGACAAGTCTTCATGGTGACCACAGGTCACTTAGATAAAATCCCTCGACTTGACACGACAAATTCTTCTGTGGACATTGATCTCATTGGGATCGCTAACAACAGTGAAACAAGTATGTGAGATGTTTTAGTTTGATTAGTAAGAAAAGAAAGAGACACCATACCACTAATCTACACTTATAGATTTTGTTTTCATTGTTTTTTACATACCCTTATGAAAAATAAGTTATTCAAGTGTGCTATAAGTATACTTCTTTTAAACTAAAAATAAGAAAGTATACTTTAAGTCTACTTTTTATATACTTCTCAGAATATACTTAAAATTGCACTTAAGTATACTTGACTTATACTGACAAAAGTCTAAGTATATTTGGCCTATTCTTGGACTATTTTGAACAAGATATAAGTACTGTTACATGTGCACTCCATTTTGGACTCATTGTTGGACTTGTTGTTGTTCTATTTCCCACCACCAGTTAGTCACCATAGCAACTGATCACCATCATCATCACACCCAGCTGTTTCTAATCACCCTCCTTGTTATCCCTTGTATATTAGCCCTGTGTTCCCAGTCTTGTGTTGTCCGGTATTGTTTGTACTATGTTGGTATATGTTCCTGTGGATTCCTGTTTCTCTCCTAGTAAAGACTAATTCTGATTCTATCTCCTTGTTGTGTGCTTTATGTACCAGCCACTGTAACAAGTACATTGTTTGAAAATATTGATTTATAAAGAAAACTGATATATTCCTAATTCTGAGTATCTGAATTTTTGCGTAGTCCTCTGGAAGTGTACGTAGGAATTTACTTCAAATCTACTTCACTCTTTCTTCGCCATGCTGTTACGCATCTTCTGAAAGAGTACAGAATCTCTGGATCAAAATGCAGGAGAAGAAGAAGCTGAAACAAGCGATAGAAGATTACTCACGCAAATGTAAAATAAACAAATGTAAAAATCATCAAACATTAAACAGCATATAAATCAAAATTGCCTAATGTTACTGAATGAGGAGGACTATGAAGATTTGGGGGTGTTTATGGACTCGTTCTACTCCATATCTCAGCTTTTTGTTTAAAATGTTTCCTTTTTTAAAAAAAGAAAAGAAAAGAAAAGAAACTTACCCATATTTAAGTGTTGATCAAAAAGGATTCATGAAGCTAGAATAAATAAGAATAATGTTTTTAAATAGAAAGAGAATAATGTAATGAATAATGCTAGAATAATGTTTTTAAAATAGAAAGAGTTAAAGTACAGTTAAACATATTTCAACATAAAAAAAATGCCTAAATAGGAACATAGTAGTATACTTAAAGTGCAAAAATAATACAAAAAGTAAACTATAAGTGGGATGTCATGTTCACTTAAAGAAAACTTACAAGTATACTTGCACCAAACTAGTAGTTTACTGAGTATATTTCAATGTGTACTTTCATATACTAAAATGTACTACTAGTATTAAATAGTAAACTACTAGTTTACTTGTAGTACAGATGCAGTACAAATGAGAAACGTAGCTGTGAACTAGTTGTGTACTTAAAGTTTTACTACTGTTACACTTATAGTACACTTAAACACTTCAATTGGGCCAATTTAGTCCCAAGCGGTATTAAAATAGTACACTTACAAGTTTACTACTAGTACATTGATACTACTATACTTACTAAATAAAGTATACTTAAAAAAATACTTCAACATTACTTAAGTATACTAATAAAATTAACTTGAAGTATTACTTTTTTGTAAGGCTAGTTTTGCATTTCTGTTTTTGTCACACAGGATCAGCTACTGTGGCTTTCATGAGCTTCAACACAATGGAGAATCTACTGAAGCCCGACTTCTTCAACACATCAAATGACACGATTAAAACCATGATGTCCACTGTGATCTCAGCTACTCTTCCCAAAACCACCAACACTGAACTCACCAACCAATCACTTCACCCTCAAACACATCAGAGTGAGAGACTGAAATGTGTTTCTGTCCAACCTGAGAACTGATGAACATCTGAAAACATCTAATATTCAGTCTTGTAATATTTTCTGCATGTTCTTTCTTCTTTCTGCAGGAGTTCGACCCCAGCGGTTCTCTGTCCTGTGTGTACTGGAATATCAGCGAGTGGATTGTAGATGGTTGTTCTGTTTTAGAGACCAACAGCAGCTACACTGTGTGTTCCTGTGTCATCTGTCGACATTCGCTCTCATCATGCAAACCAGCAGACCACCAGAGGTACGAGAACATTTATAGTGACCACTGAAGAACAGCACAGATTTGGCACTCATGTACTCTGACATGTTTTCTCAGAAGACTCACTGCTGGATCTGTTGAATTTGGTGTGTGTGATCGTGGGGCTGGTGTTCTTCAGTTTGTCCCTGTTGACCTTTGCCCTTTGTCAGTGGAGTCCTGGAGTGAACAATGTGGCTCGAATCAACATCTGCATCAGTCTTCTGCTCGCTCACCTTCTGTTCCTGCTCACACAACAGTTCCTGAACCTCAAACGCCCTCATCAGGTGAGAATGATGAAGGAGCCCTACAGCTCAGCACAACCTCACTGAGAATCTTAATAACCGTCTCTCTTGGTCTCCAGGTGTCGTGTGCCGTGATATCAGGTGTGCTGCACTTCCTCTTTCTCTCTGGCTTTGTGTGGATGTTCATTGAAGCTGTGCTGCTCTTCATCTGTGTGAAGAACCTATCACAGATCAGCTCCAAAAAGAGGGAGGTGCTTAGCAGTGGATTCCTGTGTGTGATTGGATATACGGTTGCTCTGGTTGTGGTGGCTGTGTCTGTTGGGCTTGTTCCTGAAGGCTACGGCAGCGAACAGTGAGTTGCTGTTTTTTGTAAGTTAATTTGATTGGAAGAAAATGAAGCAGCAATGTGACATTTCTACCATCTGATAAAATAATATATATTTATCAAAGTCACCTACAAGATTAAAATTTGTAATATTTCAAATTAACACCAAAAATAGTATTTTTGATAAATTTATCTAGTGTTTTCCTCCAAACAGATGCTGGATTAAAAGGGATAAAGGTTTCATCTGGAGTTTTCTGGGTCCTGTTTGTGTCATACTAGCAGTAAACACATTTCTTATTTCTCAATATTTTAATTTATATTAAATTGACAACAAGGCGATTAATTATTAATTTTCTACTTTTCAGTTAAACACGATTCTCTTCATCAACATCATCATCAATCTGAACTCAACTCTCAAAAATCTGAACGCAGAAGTTTCACAGATGAAACAAACCAAGTAACAAACATTCAGATTTAAACCCTGCAGAAAATATATAATAAATAAAGACATTAACTCTCTCTGTTCCTCTGCAGGATTATGGTATTTAAAACACTGGCTCAGTTTGTGGTTCTTGGTTGCTCCTGGATTCTGGGTTTCTTCACTAATGGCAGTAAGGTGCTGGAGATCCTCTTCCTGATCTTGAACTCCCAGCAGGGAACCTTCATCTTCCTGATCTATTGTGTCCTTAATAATGAGGTCAGATATCACTCAATTTACCATCATAATCCATGAGAAATCAGAATATGAAAGACTAGTACAGTTGTTTTCATGCAGGTTCTGTTTTATTTTGGCAATCCATGTCTTTTATAGAGGAATGTCAGAGGAAATGTTTATCTGTTACTATTGTTCCATTTCCTTCCTGTGATGGAATGTTCAAATGGGCCAAAACTATTCAATCAAACAGCTGTCAGAAATTCTAAAATTCAAAGGACACAGAATTCATTTGATCTACTGTCTGTGTCTGAATACATGGCATTATACATGGGGGGGGGGGGGGGGGGTTTAATTGCCTCTATCATAAATATTTAGAGTAAAGGCAGTAGATGATTTTTAATTATTTTCTTATTGATATTAATCAGTAAATAATCTGTTTCACTTTATCTTTATATTGTGTGTGTAACTTTGTTGTTTTACTTGTTTCTGTAAAGCGCTTTGAGATGTATATTTAAAGATGCTATAGAAAATAAAGTAATTATTATAAATTATAAATAATAATTGCTATTATTATTAATTTCTTTTTTCAGCATTATTGAGTTTCTCGTAAATATGAATGATTGGTATAGATTTTAGACTTATTATAAAAGACACATGATGATAATATCACAAAGTAACATGTTAGTCTATTCCTATTCACAAGATATTATATATTGCAGCCTTTTTCAGGAATCTCTTCTAATCATGTCTAAAAAAATCATATCTGTTCCTTTTTTTTAGATTATTTATTTTACCCCTGCAGAATCATCTGTTTAACGAATAAATGGTAATAATATATAATATAATAAGTTTAACCTTCATGGGTTCAACAGCCCCGTTTACTGCGGTGGATTTGCATCTGTGAAACAACATGTGAAGTAGTGAGATGAAACACAGCAGTATTTTTTCTAATCCGAAGTTCTTTCTTTCAAAACATGTTGTCAGATGCACATTAAAGCGAAGGTTCACCCCAAAATAAAAATTCTGTTGTAATTTACTCACTCTATTGTCATTCCAAACATGCATGACATCCAGAAGCGGCCATCAAGTGGATATTCATGTTAAAAGTCAGATCATTGACAATATGTTCGGGATTTGAGAGATTGATTTTTGTTTCAATAATTATATGTAATCAAAGTTCAGCCCTGTTACAGTTGGTTGATTGGTTTTTGCTTTTCTTTCAACTCTCTGAATTATTATCCTAAATAGGAAAATGTGTGCATAAACAGACTCTCTAAACCCATTTAAACTAAGACAGAATTTTCAGTGCAAACAAGATTTTACAGGGACAAGCTCTGAGGCTGAAGAGGGCTATGACCTGATTTCTGGAGCTTAAGCGGGCTTTGGGCTAGGCTCTGGGGCTGAGGCGAGCTCTGGGCTGAGCTCTTGGGCTGGAGCACACTCTAGGGCAGATTCAAGGACTGGAGCCGACACTGGGCTGAACAATGACACTTGGATTCAACAATGGACTCTGGTCAGGGGGCTGGAGTCATCTCTGGACTCTGGACAAGGGCAGGAGACTCAGGCGTGGCGGCCATCTTGGCCGAGGGCTCAGTGGTGACGCCATCTTGGACGAGGGCTCAGTCATTGTGCTATCTTGGCCGAGGGCTCAGTCGTGGCGCCATCTTGGACGAGGGCTCAGTCGCCACGCCATCTTGGACGAGGGCTCAGTGGTGACGCCATCTTGGATGAGGGCTCAGTCGTGGCGCCATCTTGGACAAGGGCTCAGTCGTGACGTTGGACGGCTCAGTCATTGTGTCTTGGACGAGGGCTCAGTCGTGACGCCATCTTGGACGAGGGCTCAGTCATGACGCCACCTTGGACGAGGGCTCAGTCGTGGCGCCATCTTGGACAAGGGCTCAGTCGTCGCGCCATCTTGGCCGAGGGCTCAGTCGTGACGCCATCTTGGATGAGGGCTCAGTCGTGGCGCCATCTTGGACGAGGGCTCAGTCGTGACGCCATCTTGGACGAGGGCTCAGTCGTGACGCCATCTTGGACAGAGTGACGCCATCTGTGAGGGCTGTGGCGCCAAAGGGTGTGTTTCAGTGTCAGGTGGAGTGAGAAAAGGCCTAATTCTTGCGGTTTTTCTGAGATTATTGAATACAGATTTTGTAATACAGAGTCTAGTGAAGAGTCTAGTGTCAGATGAGTGTCAAAAATCACTACAAGGTTATGAGCTTGAGCAGATGGAAATATGACAATATCATCCATAATCAAATTAAAATTGCTACCTTTGCGAATAGCCGCTGGTGTGCCAATGAGTAGAACTTTATCAGAACAATTCAGTTTTAAAAAATGATGGTGATCCATGTTTTTATTTCCTGCACACACTCTAAGAGACCTGTAGAGCTGACAATAGGATCAGATATGGAGCTGATGTAAATTTGGGTATTATCATCAGCATAAAAGTGATACCCCAAACCATATTTCCTAATGATTTACCCCAAAGGACGCATATAAACGCTAAACAATATGGGACCCTGGATCCCTGAGGAACACCATGGCAGACCATGTTGTTTCCCAAAAAAATAAAATGGGAATGATCAGTGAGGTAACCCAGGAGAAAAAAAGTAAATTTCAATAATGTACTTAAAGTTTTTTGCGCACTAATTTTGTACTTAATATACTAAAAATTCTTCTTTAGTACTTCTTAAGATAATCTTAAGAAAATCTAAGTGTACTCAACTGTGCTATTTTGAGACACCATGAAATATGAACTAAAATGTGCTTTTAATATATTATCTCTGTATTTAAAAAAATATTTAGTTACCACTTGTAGTACACTATGGGTTCAAATTTACTATAAGTACAAAGTACTTAAAAGTATTTTTCTTTTCCTGATTTAATTTAGAACAAATGTATGGCATATTTTGACTACTGAGAATTAAATGTAGGGAAACATTTGACTAAGCTTTGGCTAAATAAAAATGATAATTTTTTAACATAAACTTTGTATTTTATGTGTGTTTATAGAATAAAACCATGTGCACATGACCAGTTTATTATTTAATTACAATTTATAGTTCATAACAGATCAAATGTCATGAACAATTAATTCCAGCAACAGCACTGCACAACATTACCTTTCCTTCCTCAGCAAACCAGACTTGAACGGTCTACATTCAGTTTCCAGAAAAACATAATTTCTATTCTTCTAATTATAAACAGAAAAGCAACTCTTTTTCTCTTTTCACAAGCAAAAATAAGTTAGAATGGATTAATGCCATAAAAATGTATAAGTTTCGAAACACACTTTGTGAAGCTTTTGAGAATCATTTGTTTCGAACCAGTGGTTTGGAGCGTGTACCAAACTAACAGTCACTTGATTTCAATATTGCAATTGTTCACCGCTAGGGGGCGATGATCTCTAAATTCATGAAGCTGTGTCTTTTCCTAAGCTCCTTTTCTACTGCTTCCTCCTGTTATTCTTAAAAAAGAAAGAAAGAAAGAATGTGAATTAATACATTAATAAATAATTTACTTCAAATTTATGCTTGGTATGATATGTGGTATAAATCTTAAACTAAAACAGTCAATTAAATTCTGTTTAAATTTGGAAAAAAAAAAAAAAAAAAGCTTGTTCTTATTTGAATTTTCATATTTAGTCAACAGACGTCTGATATTTTCACTCTGACACTGAAGAGCGTTAATGACTTCTGGCTGAAGGTGAGGAGAGTTTAGTTTTTTATGAACGAGGAACATTTACCTTTACATTCTCATACACCGGTTCACTCAACTCAACATCACAAGCTTTACGTCTGTCATGACGAGGGCTGGAACGATTCATCTTCACCATTAAAAATCAGTAGTTCAGAGCAGGAGGGTTTGAATCACTGCTGCAGTTCAGAGTCACTGAATCTCCTGACACTATTTCACCAGACGGACTGATGATGGACACTGGTGTATTTCGGGGGGAAAACAACATGCTTTTATTATTATTCATGCCTATATCATCTTTGTTTGTTGGGCAAAAACTTATAAATTTTTATACTGCACTGATTCGCTTTCCAAAAATTGAACTTGAAGAAAAAAAAATGTCATAAATGTTTTTATTCATCTGGTATTGCAAAAAATAATGACTGCATTTCAGCCACAAAACAACACAGTTTAGATTTATATTTTAAAGCTATTGTAAGTGTAACGCGTGTAAATATATTGTTAAATTATTGCATAAATGGTGACAGCGCCATCTATCTGGTAAATGATGGCATTTAGTGAGTGGAAAGAATAGGGACAGCCAATAGAGTTAATGAGAGATGCTGTGGGTAAGTTACAGGGGCGGGAATAATTAGTTAAAAGTGTTCAAAACGCATAAATATTTGTTTTATTGTAAATTTACCTTGCAGTGAACATGTTAGGGATCTGTGGATACATGTTTGGCGTCGAATGTGTTATTTTACATTGAGTTATTTCGACTTTGTGTAACGAGGCCTGATCGTAATTTCTGTGTGTTATTTTGTGTTTTATGTAGGATTGATTAATTCCTTGTGCTCCTTATTTCCACTTTATGCGTCTCCATTGTGCAGGTGTGTTGTGGAATGTGATGTTCTAATGTGTTTAATTGAATAATTGTTTATTCTTATTGAGTTCACCGTAGACTTGTGCCGATATTCGGTAATGCGATAAATCGCGATAATGAATATGCACGATATTGTAATCCTCGGCACTTCAGAATACCGTAAATTATAATTTATTACCAATTATTAATTTTTTATAAGGCAATTAAGAATACTTTACCCATCAATCGTATAAAATACACAACACCGCTGTATTCTGCGTCAAAAGGACACGCGCTCAGATGTAAACAATCCCAACGTGCACGAGAAGCACATGGCGGAACCAGTGAAGGAGACGAGCTGAATAAAAAGTGCGCGTTCACTCTCTGACAGCAGAGGGCGCTGATGGAACAGCAGCGTGCAGCGGTTACCACGGAAACAAATGCAAACAAAGTAACTGCGCTAGTGAAGTTTTTAAAATGCTTCAAACAGCCATTCATTTTTTTGTAATCTCAGTGTTGTTCATCACAGCACCAAATACTGAATACTTAAAAAAGACTTAAAAGGATATTTATTTTCAAACCTAAACATTTTTATATTTTAATCTGGACTACAACATGCCCTAGTGATTAGAAATGTTCTGATTATTTGTTATTGTTCATAAAACTTTGAAAACATACAGCTTCATTAGTTAACATGTTAATTCATTATCACTAAACTGACAATAAAAATACTTATAAAGTATTAATTATTATTAATTAATGTTAATTTCTTAGTTACTATTTAATAACATTACTAAAATCAAAATAACTTATTTAATGGACCTGAGATAAAACTAACAATGATCAGTTGTGTTTCTAAACTAACATTAACAAAAAATAACACTTTCTGTAACAAATGTAGCTATTGCTCAATCTTAGTTAATGCATTAAATAGAGTAAAGTGTTATCTGTTGTTCTTTATAGCCTAATTCTTTTGCATTTTAATCTGTTTGAAAATTTCAGTCAGAGTTGTTTTTGTTTTATTACAAAAAGAGTTCTTAAACCTGTTAAACTATGACAAAAATGGTTTTGCAACTTATTTTAATATCGTGATAATACCGTATACCGTGATAAAAGCTTCATCAATTAATCGCAACATGAAAATTTGATACCGTCACATGCCTAGTTCACCGCAAGGTGGGGATGTTTTCCTCCACATTGAGTATATTTTAATTCTTTTGTAATTCACTGAAAAATGTTAATTATATCTCTCACAACTATACCTCTATACAGTTACAAAGCTAAAAGATTTAATCGATTTAAAAGGATTAAAGCCATTTTAGCCATTTTGCTAACTTCAACCACATGCCCTGATTCACACCACGACCTGAAGAAAGCTATACATCCACTTTCAAGAGCTTTACAAAAACAATTAGACTGTGTAAAAACATCTATACTATAATAAAATATTTGCAGTATCTATGTGTTAGTTAGAAATCACGGTTAATGAATGGACAGGTGTCTTACCTTTGTGTAGTTACAGCTTCCTCCAGCAGGGGGCAGACGAGACAAAGCTAAACAGCCAAACTGCTCTCTGATTGGCTGGGTTTTCAGGTTAAAGACATGCAGGAAACTCTTCTAACACTTTACTGCTGTTGCTTACAGACCTAGACCTACTCACACATGACACTGAGGCTGACAGCAGGAGAGGGCAGATGTTCTTGTCAAATCATATAGAGTTGTCGTGCCAAGCACCGCATCCAGTGCAGACAGCTTCACTGGTTATTATGGGTTCTAATGGCTTTTGTTGCGTTGTGCTGCTTGTGTCCGGTTTAGAAACAGTGTAAAAGTAAAAGTCAGGATGAATGAATGAATGAGGGCTTTACAGCTTCTTACATTAAAGCTGCCTTGCCACCAAATCATATTCATCATAATATTACATTTCTACATGTTTGCATCATTTTGTCTCCTGCACTTACTTGCCAAGCTTAAAGTGCAGTGTCCTTTGAGATATAAGGGTCCACTTAGATCCTGTTTGGTATAACGTGGGTAAAGAAAAAAAATATGCCCCAAAATCTATTAATTTGTTCTTTTTCACACCCCTATACATTTTACAAACTCATCAAGTAATATGTAAAAACTCTCATACCTTGTTTGCAGTAGATTTCTTCACTAGTACTCAAATTGCAAATGGTGAGTTTGAAGACTGAACAGACGTATAAAGTGGGGGTTATAAATTATCCCATTTCCTGTGCTAAAATGCTAATTCGTTTCTGTGTTTTGGCCTACAGTGATGTCATACCTGCTCCACTCTATTACTGTATGAATCAATGTTTTTTCTGAACTAATTTTTTGAATGAATCTTTTAATGTCAAATACATTTTTAACAGTCACTTGTCGCCACCTAGTGGGGTAATAATGTACTTGACAATTGTTATTTGAAACGCCAAGTTAGTTTTAAAAGGTGATTTGCTGTTACATGTGCAGCAGCAACATCAATGTCTGTGAATGTATTGGCAGTAGCAAGTGTCAGTACGATCTGCAGCAGCAGCTAAGACCAAATACATTAACATTGTCATATCCATTACCATGCCAGTCTCAATACCAATAATCTGAGAATTGTCATGACAGAATTACTGACTTTAAAGGTAAGGATGAAATGGTCTGTTCTCTCCATTTGGCACATTTTCCATTGCCGTTGACATCAACAAACGCTGAAATGACTGTATAACGTATATATCAATATATTTCATGACCAAAGCATGTGAATATGAGGCGCACGATTGGCTGTGGGTTACTAAAGCATCTAGCTGTAACATTTAAACACCACATTGTTTTACACTGTACAAGTTTACACTGTTACCCTGGGGTAAAAATCAATGCCTAATTCTAAATTACAAGTGTGCAACGTTTCTTTACCTGGGGTTAAAAGCAGAGTCTAGAATGACAATAACCCAGGGTTAAATGCAGTGTAACATGCAAAAAAGGAAACTAGAAACATTTTTAAAAGTTGATTTATTTAAAGATACACTTTGTAAATTTTGGCCATTTAGCGGTTAAAGCATAAAACTAGAAATAACTTTCAGCAGTGTTGCCAATTCATCAACTTTATCGCTAGATTAGATTTATCAGATTTACATTCATTAACTTAATGAACACAATAATGATGATGATGATGAAGATCAATCCTCCACATCCCACCACGATCCCAGAAACTGTGTGCAGAGCAGCTCTCTGAACCCCTGAAACAAGATGATCATGAAGATCATTTCACACGTGAGACAGATGAACCTGAAAGAGTGTCTGTTTATAGAAAATACCTTTAACAGTGAGAGAAACAGACGCTGATCTCTGAGATCCATATTTATTCTGAGCCTCACAGTAGAAGTGTCCACTGAAACTGGAGCTAAAGCTGGAGATGCTGAAACTCTGTCCAGATCCAACAGCTGAGGTTTCATCCTCCTTAGAGGTGGGGTAAGTCATATTTCAACCAACACAGTTTGGAAGTTAGTCGAACCCCGAAAAATGTAGCCAATCAGCATTAGGGGGCGTATGACGGTCGAGGAGAGAGAACGAGCAAGAGGGATGTTTGATGAAAGACTGCAGAAAGAGATGAGACACAATACAAAAGAACTCAAAAGAATATCACTGGAATTAAGGTTTATGTCTGGACAAGCACTTTAGGACCTGCATTGTTAGAAAAGCGCTGGAGAGTTTCATACCCATTGAACACTCTGCACATTTCATGTTTTCAGCCCAAACCAACTCAGATATACATAAGCAAATGTCCTGTGCATAGCACAAGGCTTAATTTCAAGAAATAAAACATACTTCATATTAATTTAACCTATAAATCAATTAAGCCATGCAACTATTTGACATTATGATATCAAACTAAAAGTAAAATGTTCAGAAAAATATCCCTTTTCACCTTTCATCATCAAGTCTCTGGTTTTGGAATTAGCACTTTTATATCCTATAATAATTTTGGGACTTTAAATGTATGTAAAACTGTGAACCCAGCTAACAGAATTTTGTTATAAGAACGTTCTCTAAATATTCAGTGTTGGTTCTGGGAACATAAAAAACGTCCAGTTTTCTTGATGTTAGAGGAACATTTTTATAAGGTATAATGTTCCTCAAATGTTCTTTCAACTTAATTTTGATCTAAAATTCAACATTGTAGGAACGTTGATTTGTAACATTCCAAGAACATGAAAATGTTCAGTTTATTTAATGTTATTAGAATGTTATTTAAAGGTTAGTATGATGTTCCTGAAACATGTCCCATTGAACTCTATCAATAGAGTTCAATGCGACTTACGACCATGGTTCACCAACAATGCTTTCAGGAAACGCACCCCTGGTTAGTAATATAAGTGAAGCTGGTAATGCTGTTTGTGGAGTTGTTTAACCAGATCTTCAGAGATTTAATGTCTTTTATCTGCAGTTCATCTAAGGCTGTGGCTGAAGAAAGTTGTAGTTTGTGTTCTTATTTCTCTTTCTGTCAGTGTTTGTTCACAGCAGGTGTCAGGAACATCATACTAACCTTTAAATAACATTCTACTAACATTAAGGAAACTGGATATTTTTATGTTCTTGGAATGTTACAAATCAACGTTCCAACAATGTTGAATTTTAGATCAAAATTAAGTTGAAAGAACGTTTGAGGAACATTTACCTTATAAAAATGTTCCTCTAACGTCAAGAAAACTGGACGTTTTTAACGTTCCCAGAACCAACACTGAATATTTAAAGAATGTTCTTATAACAAAATTCTGTTAGCTGGGAATCCATTAAACTACAACACCAAATGACGTAAAGGTGTCAAACCAACTGTACATTACTCACAATCAATTACCAACAGCTGCCAATACTGCAACAACACACTCCACTTGGAGTCCTTAGTTAAAACTGATGATAACCTGTTATTGAATTACACATATGATGCTGCAGACGGTCAATGATAACACTGTAAAGGAACTAGACATGTGAGCTATTGTTATGTATTTAAATTTGAATATGACGAGGTAACAGTGGACTTAGAAGAGTGATGAATAGATAATTCAATAAACACAGACATATCTTGTCAGTCGTGTTGGGTGAGGTTCACTGTATATATCAGCTTATATCAGGTAAGGTCTTCTTTCTCCTCATGATCTTAAACAGTCTCTCTAAATCAAACACACTGCAGGATGTGTTGATGTGTGATCATGGACTGATTTCAGTGGAGTAATTCTTGGTCTGACAAGGTCAGGGCTCTTAAACCCATAACGCCTTTAGAAATGTACAAATTTTGATGACTGGTCGAAACTGAAATGCGTATATATGAATACTAATACTCAGTTTACAGTATGTGATTTTAATATCAGGATACTTATGTTATAAAGCACACTGTAGAAAAAGTTCAAGAGATCATTGCAGTGTGTTTTACAAGAAAATACTAGTTCAGTCTTCAAAATTTTGTTTAATTCAGTGTGTTATTTGATCCATTGTAATTATTTATGAACTTTTATGAAGTTTTTTTTTTTTCAGTGTACCCATAAATCTACAATTTTTTAAGTATTTCGGTTTTGAGATGAAATTTCTATGATCTGTTTAGGCTTACTATGTTTGTGGAAATTTTCATTCAGTATTTAATTACCATGAAACAAAATTCCTCAATAGCAACTTTTCAATGGAATTTTCCATTTGTGTTTAAAACTGAGGAGAAACAAACATGTCATGCATGAGTGCCAAAGCTCATTTGTTTTTTTCTCATTTTGTTTTTCCTCGGAACTGTAAAGGAAACTTGATCATTGTCAATGGCTTCCTCCCTTTATAAAGGTGATTTTTCTTGTCATGATTAAGACTACTTCATGCTGCCCAAAAATTATGAACACAGAATATATGAATCTAGTTTTCTCAAACTCAAAAATGCAGTACAATCCAATACATTGTTTATATATATATATATATATATATATATATTTTTTTTTTTTTCGTATTTCATCACAGGTTTTATAAGAGCACAGACTATCATCTTTGTTATGCTGTGTAAGTATAATCTAGTTTATATAGTGTTATATGCTATATTTATATACTATACTTAAATAGCGTTATCGCTTCACACTGACTGGTTACACTTCACTTCTGTATGCTGACACAGAATGAGAGAACGCTGCATATGTAATTATGCTGTTTGTGTTACATGTTTGTTAAAGCATTTAAAAATGTTTGGTCTTCTTCTTTTCTTTTCTTTTTTTAGGTCAGTTGACTATTATTTCATTGTGCCTTTTGTCATTTGTTAATTAATTTGTATAATTATAATTTTCAGATGTCTTGAGACTTCATTTGGCCATTTCAGCTGTCACTCCAGAGACAACTACAGTTGGTAATGTGTTGTTCTTTGAATTGATCTGTTAGCTTTTTGCCTGGATATGCGTGTAGATTTGCATCCTTCATGTCTTCAGGGAATTAAAGTTGGATCCTTATTAAAATATAAAGTAAATGTAAGGTGTGATGTTTCAGAGAAGACAACAAGTAGGACATAAATGTATATAATTTGATTAACATAAACAACAAAAGTAAATCCAAGCACAGGAAAACTGACAAAGAAAATCCAAACATTGGGGAAAAAAACTGAACCAAAAGCAACCACACAATACAACTATTAAATGGTTAGTTCACCCAAAAATTAAATTTCTGTCATTAATTTCTCACCCTCATGTTGTTCCAAATCTGTAAGACCTTCGTTCATCTTCAGAACACAAATTAAGATATTTTTGATAAAATCCATTGGCTCAGTGAGGCCTCTGTTGACAGCGGGGGTATTCCAGAAAGCAGGTTGACACACCTGAGGTTCCAAGAACGGATTTAACTTTCTAAGAAGTAAATATTATAAAGAACTATTATTATTATATATACATTTTATTTTCATCTCACACCCTGGATCTGCATTCAGATTTTTTTCTTCAAGCATCAAAAAAAAAAAAGTGTAATGCAAATTAGAATGTGTCCTGTTTAATTTTATATTTTGAGCAAAAAAAAAAAAATGACTATCAATCATTTTTTATGGTAACGTCTCATCTTGATCCACATGTGTGATATGTCTTATTATATACTTAGCATCAAACAATATTGTAACCGTCCAGCTGAGAACTCCCAGAAGGGTAAATCACACAAATTTATAAGGGAGGACCAGGGGCGGACTGGCCATCTGTGTGATCTGGAGAATCACAGAACGGCCGGTACTCCAGGACGGCCGGCGGGCCGGCCCACCACCCGCCACGCACGCAGTCATCATCTGTTTTTTCCCCCCACTAATCCGTTTCACACTCCAGTACTGTAGGTGGCAGCAATGCACCTTTAAGTTGGATGCCAGCTGCACTGGCCGTGGCCGCCAAGTAAGCAGCAAAGACGTTAGATCAGTGGTCTCAAACTGCCGGCCCGCGGGCCATTTACGGCCCGCCCACCCCCTCTACCCGGCCCGCAACTGATCTCAAAAATAAAACATAATCCGGCCCACTAAATTATTATTATTATTATTCTCTAGTTGCTACCTGTCTGATATGCAAAGAAAAAGTCGCCGTTCTATGGGGGCATTCACATATCGCGTCACATAAGCGGCCGCGCCGCATTCTCCTTCTTTCCAATGCGCTTTCGCTCCAGTGGCGTCTGTCGTTGCTATGCAACCATGAGCCGCGCTCTCAATCGCTTCTATTATGCTTGCCTAAATTACAGTAAAAGCACTCGACTTTAAGTCACGAGCGCCGATTTAAACCACCGAAACGCGTCCGATGCAACCATTAAACGTTACCGATGCTCAAACGGCATCTTGGACAAATGTGGCCCAGCTGTGTGAGCACAAGCGCTGCAGGTGTCTGTCAAGAAACAGAAGAGTGTACAAATGTATTCAGGGATTGTATTTGTTCAGTACAGTGTTGTTCAGTGCAAGATTTTAATGTTATTTAAGCTAACATAAAGTAAGGGAAAATACTTCCACTAGATGTTAAAAACTAATAATGTATGTAACAATGAGAGATTTTTATTTTTTTGGCAAAATAAAGTTGATATATAGCTCCAGTTTTTTTGTTTATTTCTGACCCCTCCACGCCACAAGTGTTGCTGGTTTTGTTCCTAAATTACTGATTTTTTTATTCCATATATCTTGTTGGATGTGAGAAGTTGCACCAGACTATTTCAATAATAGTATATATAGTGTATTATATAGTAATAATTATAATTATATTACACTCTGTACAATGAGAGAGACAACTGCGGTTACATTAGTATGGTAAATAGATATTTATAGTATAGGTATAAAAATATTTTAGTAGGCCTAATGAAATTTGAAGTAAATGAGAAATAATGGAAAGGAAAGGAAATTTTCTGAAATGTTGCGCTTTCTTGCGCTTGAAGGATAATATGGCCCCTATGAGGTGTCAATCACAGAAACGGCCCCCCGACAATTTGAGTTTGAGACCCCTGCTATATGAGTATTCAAGTTAATCTAATATGCTTTTAACACAACATCTAGTCAACATCAGTGCTTTTGCTATAATTTGGATGGTATAGTATAATGAGCCACAATTAAAGTCTTGTGACACTCATGCCAGGCGTTATTGTTGTTGTTGTCGAGTTTCCGCACGCCGATTGCTTTGGGCCGGGCCTAGTCAAAGTCCAGGGCCGTTTTTTAGTCCCAGTCCATCCCTGGGGAGGACTCTACTGACTATCTTTGTTTGAACCAGTCCCAGAAACACAAAACCATGAGGCTAAACACAAAAATAGTTGCAAAAGTGTCTATATTAGAAATACCTTACAAAACCCATCATAAATACCAAAAACAGAGGGCCAACACATAAAGACAGTTGCATGTATGTTTCCTTTGTTGTCAGAATGAAATAAAGATACATCAAGAAGCAAGCTTATCTGTGCATTGTCAAAGAAATGGCTTTCATTTGGAGTTCTTTGAGTATTGGTGCAGGTGAAGACAGGAAGTTGTTAAACAAACAGAGCAAACAGTCCAGTAGATCATTTCAAGTAATAGCTCCCAACAAACAAGTGGTTTAAAGGAAGTCAGTCTTCAGATTAGGGTATGTTGTAGCACTCAAACATCCCTTTGTCAGATGATTCAGTTTATCCAACACTGATATTGGCATGAATCATTAAATCCCCACAAAAAGCAATACAGCATATGTAGATGTCTCAGTAGAAAGAGAACAATCAACACTGTGGATCTGGGATAAACAAGAAGTACTCACCAAATTCACCAAATACAAGATATATACAATGTTAACAACACAAAATGATCATAAAACACTTCCTTGGATGAACTTAAAACAACAGTTTTCCAACCCAGACTCTAAACACAAGGTTAGCACAAGAGGAGGCCATGCTTCACTCTGACCAAACATACGAGTAAGCAAAGTTTGGGTTTATCAACCAGGAGTTCAGGTGTATGTGTCCGTAAGTCATCCTGCTTTCTGAATACCCCCAGACAAACACTGGTTTTAAATAAACAAGATAACAAGGGACAGGTGATGGTAATGTTGCACCCCTGGACAGACAAGTCTCCGTCTTCCCCTTTTTACAACTTTATTCTTCTCAGTTCAAAGTTGGAGTTAGTATTTACACGCGAGGATTTCTCTATGCACACACACACAGGGTTGGGCAAAAATACATTAAAATGTATTTTAAAATAAAATACCAAATAGGCTACCTTAATTTGAAGTGTATCAAAATAAACTACAAAATACAGCAGCCACACCATATATCAAAATAAACTACTGTATTTTTGTATTTTAAAAAATACTACAAAATACTTTTACAAGGGAGCATGAAATTTCTTCTCAAACCTTCCATTAATTGGCCTATTTACCATTACACTGACTCAGTTGATTAAGTAAACAATGTTTGATAGCAACAGCTTTTCTCTGCAATAAATCTGACATATGCAACCAGTTAAAGGCACAGTATGTACAGTAGGATTTTTGGATTAAAATATCCAAAAACCATTAGAACAATGTTATATATTTTGTTGACTTGTGTACTTACATTATCCCAAATGTTTCCAATAATGTTTAAATCCAGAGAAACATGCAATTTTAACTAGGACACAGAGCGTGTCCGTGCATCTCCTATCAATTACATCATACCTGCGTTACCCTCGATTTCCGGTTTTATTTTGTAGAAACCATGGAAACACCAACGATGCATTATATTCCTCATGTTTTATAGCTTCTTGTTTAAATTTCGTTTTCTTGATTTACTGTGAGTACCATGTTTTACCATGACTAATATCGATGTACCTTACTGCAGTGTGCAACAAGTGTCTATAGCAGCAGCCAAGCGAACACACAGAGTATCATCATAACAACTTTCAACACACAAAAGTATCTAATATGATAAACAGTGCTGCATTACCCCACATATGCTAGACCAAAAAAAGCGGAAGCGGCGACTGTGGCATAATAAAAATTCCACATGTGTCGCATTCTTCTCTCATTAGCAATCTCTCCAGCGGTCTCGTTCAGCTCCAACATCACTCGCTCTGCTCTGCTTCATACTAGAGTAACATTAATAATCTCATCCATGAACATGATTTCTGCCCGAGTCCCATCCCGATTCTTTTCCACTGTCTGTAGACGTTGGTGGATCCGAAATGGTCAATATTCATATTCATGCATTTTTATTAATATTTATGTTAATCGTTTATGGCTTATGATTTATCAGTTTCACTTTTGATTTCATATATTTATGTACTCATACTTTATATATATTCATTCTTATCATATTTTCAAGTATTTGTTGTGTCAAGTAGTTGTTGTACCCGTATGGTTATTCTTATTTTATATTTAAGAGTATGTATGCTTGTTATGTTCAGTTGTTCTTCAAGTGTTCCGGTGTGACAGGTCACGCTGACACGTTTGTGGTTAGACATTAGACGCCTGCCAAGTACTGCAGAAGTGATGTTTTTCAGAATTAGTGCTCATTTGAATCTGATGAAAATATGTCTGCTGACATTTGCAAAATTCCCTAGGGGTTAAAACAACTATTTTTGACACTGGACCAGTGGATGACGTAAAGGGTGAAATCATTTAACCTTTTTTATTTTAACAAAAACATCAGTTGAGAGGGTTGGGAATTCCTCATATGCTTATGGTAAATATGGACTGAGTTTTAATTATAATTTAGCTTTTTCTCTCCTTTGCTCTCCTGGGCTTCTGCTTCTTCTCTCTTATCTGCAAATGTCTTAATGTTTAATTCTTTTTGATTTTCATCTATTAGATACAATACTCTGGATTTTACAATACTCTAATTTATTATTAACTATTGACTACTCCTTTATGATGGTTATTTTACCTTTGGTTTATTAAGTATTTTCATTCGATTAAAGTTTGCGTGTGAGGCTAAATTTAATTGTAATGAATAAATAATTTTTCATCAACTTTATCTACTGCCTGGATCTCATTTTCCCAAGTTTTTGCATCAACGTGAAAACAACACATCCCATGATTCCACAAAATCAAGGATAAGCGACTGAATAAGCGACCTCTAGCAGCGAAAATTTACATATTGTGGATTTAACAGATCAAATATTCACATATCCCTGTGATCGCCCAGATGAAGGTTAGTTTTAAAGTAACCACCAGTTTAATTTTTAACAGTTTGCGAATGACTTATAATTGTATCCTAATTTAGTTACTTGATGTTTGGTAATGAAGGGCCTACTTTGCATCAGCAACACTGACTCAATGACAAACAAGTCATTCATTAGAAGACAACTGATGACTCCTGTATTCATAGCAACTAGTTTCTAACTAATTAATCAATTGATCGTTAATCATAAATATAGGGGGCTGATGCTCGGTATAATAGTTTTCAAGAACATTATGTAAATTGGTAAACTATTTAGCCTAGGCTACTAAAACGAACACCAACGAACTTAACATCTATTCTGAACTCAGTAAGTCTGGGCAAACCACTGAGTAGGCACCAATCAGAGGTTGCATTTTTATGATGTCATCAGGTAGACTTCTTACAAAGTATTTTACAGTATTTTAAAACTAAAGCCATTTTCATCAACCCTATCAAATACAAATGACTATTTTGTATTTGAAAGACATGTATCATAAATACTGCCCATCCCTGCACACACACAATCAACAGTACACGTTCGCTCTCTTCATCTCTCCTGCTCGAGGACGCATACTGATGACATCACTCTTCTGCTCACCTCCGACGTCTCTGTAGCAAAGTCAGTCAACATCATTTAACACAATAGAACTAGGATGTATTTTTGATATAGTCCCCTTTCAAAACTAAAATTCACATCCGATTCAAAAAATGTAAATCATAACATATTCAACATATTCCTAGCATGCAACAGTAATTAATCAGAATAACAACAAACAAGGGTAACTATGGAAACAAACCATGGAGCTAGGGAAAAGGGCAAACACAGGAAGTGAAAAACAAGAGTAATGGAAGTGGAAGTGGAATGAAGTGAAAAACAGAAATAAAAATAAAAATCTCAACATAAGAGTTCTAAACCACAAAACGGGAAAATGAGACAAGAATTGTAACAATAAATCTTGGGAAATAAACATTGTTTCTGGTGATTGTAGTAATACTGTCTATATTTTCAAAGGATACTGTAATGGCAGCTAATGCTCATTTGTACTGTAAAACTCATTTTGGAATGTTGCTCTGGAATTGCCGTTGGAATGGCAGCTCTGCTTCCTATTCATTATGTAATATTTTTCTAATAAGAAATGGAGATCTAAATGTTGTAAGGCTTGATTTTCCTGCTAAACGAAAACTGAGATCAAGCATCCTGCAATAAAGCAATAAAACTCGCCTAGAGAAGAAGATCTCAGAGAAATAGCAAGGGGCAACGCCTTGCCCTAACTCCAAAAGGACAACGCCTCTCCCCACCACACACACACACACACACACACACACAAACTCTCCTTCCCCCTGACTGAAAGTTATTCAACATGTATAATGTAACTTGTGTATTTATTGTTTTTCCCTTTTCATGTTTGGTATCATTTTAAAAGTCTCAGTGCGATTGGTAAAATGGTCTCAATTTCACAGCAGTCACTAGAATTATGAAGAAGATGGAAAACTAAGGAAAATTCTGTCCTCTTTTTGGGTGGTGTCTCTTCTCCTCTCCCCCAAAACAGGTGTTGGTGTAATAAACATTTACGATCATTTTGTTCTGGTCCTGGTATAAAAGGTAAAGAGCAAAGCAGTCATGGGGGACCTTCTGTAACCAGAACCCCTAAACAGAGATGGGTGAATGTCTGAAGACTTTCACGTATCACTGTGTATATGCATTTCTTTGAGTAATCGATGTTATGCATTTAACATTTCTGAAATGGCTTCTAATTGTGTAATTGGCATGATATATTTTTACTTGACAAATAAAATTTTATATTTGGTTGATTCTGTATTATTCTTAATCCATTATTTCTAGTAGATCAAAGCGAAGGTATTACCTCAAATCTGTGTTCAGGATTGTTCATACGAAAGGTTTAATAGATGGAGCATGGGGCACGTCAATTAAGTCCATTTCGATTTCTGACTATCACTGCCTTAAATAAGTTGCAGTTTTCGTAAATATATAAAAAACTATGCTTTTTGTTATGAGTAAGCAGAGCGCGACCAACTTAAAGGTAGGTATTTACCCTGCATCCAATGTTTAAGGTCAGACTGAGGAGTTTGTGTCCGGGAAGAGTGCTCAAGTCGGCCGAAGTAACTCTTCTAAAGCGATACCAGAACTGCAGTGAACGAAATAATTGAAGATATATAAGGTAATCAGAATAATCGAATATCTAAATTAATACATAACAAATGATTAATTTCTAATTGGAAACACAACCTAAGAGTAATAATCATTTGAAATTGGAGTCAGATTAAACGAGTGAAATTAAGTGAACATTGAGACGCTGAAAAGGCATACACGCGTTAACCTTCGCCCGGGGGCATCGGAGTCCGTTTTTGGGCCAATGCGGGGTTCCTTACAATGTCTTCAGCAGCAGTTCTAGTTAGATTTTAGAATAAAATAAAAAGAATGTTAATTTTTAAAACTATTTTTTCATTTACAGCTAATCTGTCTGACCCCTGCTACAACTACACTGTGCTGGACAATCCATGGAGATCCATCAATAATACAAATGTCCTCCATTCACACTTCGAGTGTGACACATCTTTCACGTGGAGCGGCTGGTATCGTCTCTTCATTAATGGCACGAGCGCTCATATTGCACAAACGTGCATTGCACAGTGGTACTGTGGCACTACTACCACACTGTGGATACCTGATGGACACCCAACAGTTGAGGATGGAGTCGTCACTCGAGATGTCTGCGGTCACTGGGACAATTACTGCTGCTTTTTTGGGTCTTTTCCCATTAGAGTCAAAGCCTGTCCAGGCAATTATTATGTTTATGAGCTGGTTAGTCCAGCTGTGTACTGTTCAGGATACTGTGCAGGTAGTTATATATGTATATGAGCTCTTTCTACACATTCATGATATTTGTGTTTCTGTTCATTAATCACTATTCATCCAAACTTTCAGATACTGGCAGCATTAACACCAGCTCTACAGTGACCATCTCTACAGGTAATGTAACACACTGTCTGTCTGTTGGCTTATTTTCTGGTCTGATGAATGAATGGTGGCTCAGCAGTGCACAACTAAAATTAAATTTAAAGGTGCCCTAGAACTTTTTCTAAAAAGATGTAATATAAGTCTAAGGTGTCCCCTGAATGTGTCTGTGAAGTTATAGATTTTTTTTTTTATTCATTTTTTTAACTGCCTATTTTGGGGCATCATTATAAATGAGCTGATTCAGGGCTACTGGCCCTTTAATTCTCGTGCTCCACGTCCACGGAGCTCGCGCTTGCCTTGAACAGGGCATAAACAAAGTTTACACAGCTAATATAACCCTCAAATGGATCTTTACAAAGTGTTCATCATGCATGCGTCGGATTATGTGAGTATTGTATACTGTTATATTGGTTACATTTGATTCTAAATGAATTTGAGGCTGTGCTCCGTGGCTAACGGCTAATGCTACACTGTTGGAGAGATTTATAAAGAATGAAGTTGTGTTTATGAATTATACAGACTGCAAGTGTTTAATAATGAAAATAGCGACGGCTATTGTCTCCGTGAATACAGTAAGAAATGATGGTAACTTTAACCACATTTAACAGTACATTAGCAACATGTTAACAAAACATTTAGAAAGACAATTTACAAATATCACTAAAAATATCATGATATCATGGATCATGTCAGTTATTATTGCTCCATCTGCCATTTTTCGCTATTGTTCTTGCTTGCTTACCTAATCTGTTGATTCACCTGTGCAGATCCAGACGTTACTGGCTGCCCTTGTCTAATGCCTTTCATAATGTTGGGAACATGGGCTGGCATATGCAAATATTGGGGGCATACACCCCGACTGTTATGTAACAGTCGGTGTTATGCTGAGATTCGCCTGTTCTTCTGAGGTCTTTTAAACAAATGAGATTTATATAAGAAGGAGGAAACAATGGAGTTTGAGACTCACTGTATGTCATTTCCATGTACTGAACTCTTGTTATTTGACTATGCCGAGGTAAATTCAATTTTTTCATTCGAGGGCACCTTAAGAAGCAAATATAAATTAACAACAACATACAATCTAGCCAGCCACAACTAAAATGCTGCCATCCTTTCTCGGCCACTAAAGAGGGTTTGTTAAAGTTAAAGGGATGGTTCATTATGATTTCACTTTTTTAACTTTAGTTAGTGTGTAATGTTGCTGTTAGAGCACAAACATCTGCAAAGTTAAGATGCTCAAAGTTCAAAGCAAAGGGAGATATTTTCTTTTAAAGAATTCTCTGTTTATGGACTACAACACAGACTGGTAGGGACTACAACAAGCTTCTTCCTGGGTTGGTGACATCACTAACCCTAAAATTTACATAAACCCCGCCCCCGAAAAACTAAACTATACCTGTTCTATCTTCATGTAGTATATACAGTGATGTGAAAAAGTGTGTGCCCCCTTCCTGATTTTTAATTTTTTTGCATTTAAATATGAATCAAAGATAACACAAGTAAACACAACATGCAGTTTTTAAATGAAGGCTTTTATTATGAAGGGAAAACAAAATCCAAACCCACATGGCCCTGTGTGAAAAAGTGCTTGAAGAAATGAAGGTTTTTGAGGAAAACATTCCAGGATTTTTCTCCACATAGTGGATTTCATTGGCTACCAACAGGTTGAAGGAAGGTCCAAATTGCAGTTTCAGTACAGCTTCAAAGGGCTTTAAACGATACCAGACTAGGAATAAGGGTTTATCTAGCGAAATGATCGGTCATTTTCGAAAACAATACAACCGTTTAGGCTTTATAAACAAAATATCGCCTTAAACATACTTTCCGTTTCCACATTCTTCAAAACGCTTACGCTGAATGTTCTACCCTTCCAGTGGCGGCTACTGGTCTGCAGAGAGGGGAAGCTCATTTTCGGCCTACATCATAAAATTGTCTATTTATTTAAAAGTAAATTCTGCCCTACGTTCCTTTTCAAGAAAATGGTCTGTGACCCTGTCGTACCAACTAGGAGTCTTTTCAAGTGACTTGACCAGTGTCCTCTCAATGGCCAGCAGAGCTAGGCTGCTTAAACGGCCTTGGCCCATTGTGTTTCGGGTGTAGGACTTGAGTCGCTTTAAACAGGAGAAGCTCCTTTCTACACCTGCAGATGTAGCTCCAATTGTTGCCACTAATGAGAACAGTTTGTAAAGCTGAGGCATTGCACTGTCCAACTCCATGTCTTTAAGGAACACCAAGTAATCACACAGCTTTCCCCTGTTACCCTGCAAGTCCTGATCTGAATACAGGACTTGAAGTTCTGACCTCAGTCTTCCTGAATCAAAGTGATGGCCATAACTTTTCAGGACACTTTGGAAGGCCTCCTCTGGAAATACCTGTCTCATGTCATCAAATTTCCCTGGATTGACTAATTCTAAGAAGAGCATGCTTTCCAAATTTGAAAAACGTTGAGGAATCTGCTCCAAGATGTTATCAAGGATGGCCATGTACAGATTTCTGTATCGCACTTGGGGATCCTGCAATTGGGTCAGACGGCGCTTTCTCATGGGCTCATCTCGTGGGTCTGATGTGAGATCTGCTGTTTTGGCATAAATGGCTTGGAAAGCCCCTCTGACCTCTTCTCTTTGACAAATGCAAGAAGAGATTCAATTCTGTTCTTGCAGTAAAGAACATCCATCGCCCTCTGCTGGACAATATCAAAGACCACATCAGTCTCAGAGAAGATTTGTTCATATGTGTACAACATGAACACAAACTCAAAATCCTCCAGTTTCCTCACAAAGCCTTTGGCACAATCCAGTGTATCATCATCCATTGTTGTATCTGCAATGATGTTCTCAAATGTCTGCAGGAGGCCATCATAATTGTTTGCCACAGTGCTCACTATCCGTGATGTGAAATTCCATCGAGTAGGAGCGTTTCTGGGCAACCTTGAACAGCCTGCAGACTCCAGAAAAGATGTCCTCTTTGTGGATTTTGAAAAAAATGTGGCAAATCCAGAGAGTGATGCAAAAAAAATTCTGCACTCAGGCAAGCATTTAGCCCCCTGTGACAGCACCAGATTCAGTCGGTGTGCATAGCAATGCACAAACATTGCACTGGGGGCTATTGCTTTCACTTTGGCCTGCAGACCATTGAGATCTGAAGCCATGACAGCAGCCCCATCATAGGTCTGTGCCACAAGCTTGTCCTTAAAATTGTAGCCCTGCATGTTCTCATTTAATATTTCAAAAACGGACTGGGCATCTCGCCCCCCCGAAACATCAAAAAATCCAATAAAGCGCTCCTGAATTTTACCTGCACTATCCACATAGCGAACAATGACAGAGAGTTGGGCACGGCAGGATATATCAGTTGTTTCATCCACCTGCCATCCAAAAAAGGGAGCATCCTGAATTTCATCTCTGATCTGATCAGAAACGGTGGCTGCAAGAGCAGAGATCAAATCATTTTGAATAGTATGGGACATACCAGAAACACAGTTGAGGACTCGAATTGTGTGGACAGGACAGAGTCATATTTAGCTAATGTTTCTGTGAACTCCCTGTAATTCCCCTTGTTGGATGATTCACTACTCTCATCATGTCCCCTAAATGACAGCTCCTGCCGGCCAAGCAAGGATGTCACATCAATAAGGCGGTTTAGGAAGGCCCTGTTTTGTTTGACTATTTCATTATGTTTAGCCACTTGAATGCGAGCACCTTCATTTATTGCATGCTCAACCCTGATCCTGCCCATGCAACTTAATCTTGCACATGCACTCACATGTTCATTGCTCTTTTCATGTCTTTTATATGCCCTGTCAAAGTTAGACAGATCTCCAAACCCCACCTTTGACCAAACAACACATCCGTGAGATGGTTTCATCAAGAGGCATGGCCAGCAGTACATTTTATTTGTCACAGCACTTCCAGTCAGCCAGCTAACTTTGTCATACCAGGAGAGCTGAAAAGACCTGTTATTTTTCCCTATCTTTTGCACTAAATCAATCTTAGGTGTTGATCTGCCCTGCTGTTTAATTCTAAGTTTTTCCTCGTAAGGAACACTTTCAAATGGCTTCGCCAAAATCAGGTCGACAATATTAGCACCGTCTGCCATCGTGCGCAGTTTCACCCACGACGCTAGCCTAGCCTACTAACGTTATATGAATGAATGAATGAATGAAGGAATGAATGAATGAACGATCTAAAAAAAAATATTAAACTCTGTAAAACTGAAACAAGGAATGTGGTGTATAATTGTGTGAAATGTATGATGAAAATCAAGCAATTTCGCCAAGCAAATATCAAAGAAATAGGTTGCAGCAGTTTTTATTCGACTGAACTTGAGAAATCCGCGATGGGACTGAGC
This sequence comes from Culter alburnus, assembly GCA_028476615.1. Classification (NCBI taxonomy): domain Eukaryota; kingdom Metazoa; phylum Chordata; class Actinopteri; order Cypriniformes; family Xenocyprididae; genus Culter; species Culter alburnus. The sequence continues at coordinate 39,636 of JAOTNS010000346.1, forward strand.
GCGAATAGCTTCAGTGATTCCTTATAGTACAGAATCGCTGTCAGTCAAAAGGATGCAGTCTTTCGACAGACCCTCCAATCATCACGCAGAAGCTCGGAGTCCGGGCCAGCCCACTCCCCATTCACCCCCAGAGACGCTGAGCGTCCGTGGGCGGGACATAATCGCAGCGTTTATCCAATGACCGTCTAGTTTCGAAGCGCTGAAAAAAACCGTTCAAAGCAGCCCCATTGAAGTCAATGGACGCTGGGCTTCAATAGGGAAATGCACTGTGACGCTGCGGGAATGTATGAGAAGGAAATCGAGTCAGCCGACCTGCTATATGTAACTGATTCTGAACGAACTCGTCTTTGAGATGAACGTTTTCTAACGCATTTTTAGTCAATAAAATGTTAATACAATAGTACATATTTGACCATTAATTTTGTGACATTATAAGGGAAGCCGAGCTTCCCTTGCAGTCTTAAAGAAATCGCCACTGACGCCTTCCCTATTCTACTTAAGGAATGAACGCGGTCCCAGTTTCATTTTTTTCCGTAAGTAGAATAGGGAAGGCGTAGAACATTCAGCGTAAGCGTTTTGAAGAATGTGGAAAGAGCTGCACTAAAACTGCAATTTGGACCTTCAACCTGTTGGTAGCCATTGACTGGCATTCGACTGACGAAAGAAAGACATGAACATCTTGGATGACATGGGGGTGAAATTTATCTGGAAAAGTGTATTTAAAAGTGGACTAATCCTTTAACTCCACATCTGCTACATAAATTCATCAGCTAACCATTCAGAAACGTCCTGTTGCATTCTACATGTTGTCACTTCTTCTTGAGTCTCTCCATCATTGTCCGACTTCTGTTTGAACATAAAAGGCTGAACAGATTCTGCATTTTCAGTAAGTCTTTGTGAGGTAATTGGTGCTGCTAACACTGTGCTAACATGAGCTCTTGAAACCCCGCCCTCTGCTTAGGAGCAACAGCTCATTTGCATTTAAAGGGACACACACAAAAACGGAGTGTGTTTGCTCACCCTCAAAAAGTCACAAATTTAACATGCTATAAAAAATGATCTGTGGGGTATTTTGAGCTAAAACTTCACATACACACTCTGAGGACACCAGAGACTTATTTTACATCTTGTAAAAATGGCATTATACCCTTTAACATAATTGTTCCTATGAAATCCAAATATTGGAAATTGTTTACTGTACCAATCTTTTTTATAAACACGTCAACTGCATTTATTGCTTTTGAAGTAATTTGTGGTCATTTAAAAAGATTGGTACAGTAAAATCCATATGCTATAATTCTAGTAACAATTAGTTATAATCAACAATTACAACATGTGCTAAAGAATTGCAAGCTCTATGCCACAATAAAATCACAATTCTATACACTTTGCAACCAATTCTATTCATAAATCATACCAAGGAGTTGAGCAGGAAACTATCGATCAGGCCTACACTGTAAAAAAAATCCCGTTGTTTCTACGGAAAATACCGGCAGCTGTGTTACCAGAACAATACTGTAAAAATGACATCAAACCGTAAACATACTTACGGAGTTACATGTGAATTTTACATTTTAAATCTGTTAAATTTACGGTAAAATAACGTATTTCATTAACTGATATAATGTTAATTTACCAACCTAATGAAGTACTAATATCTGTTTTGTACCTTTATAATACACTGACAGTCACCAAACACAGTGGTGATAAGAGTCACATGATGAATCAAAGTTCATCACAAGCAGCTTTTCCACAAGCTGAGAAGCACAATACTAATATATAGAAGGAGCACACAGTATCATTCACACACACACTAAACACCATCATGGTAACATGCATGAAATTTTAAAAATGCAATAACATTAATTTAACAACATTAGATGTAACATAAACCCTAATGTACATAACTGATTAGAAAAAAGAAAAACTAAAGAAACAGAGTTATTTTCAACAAAAATATATCAAATGTGAAGTGTCACGCAGGGAATTGTGGGAATGTCAATTTACGGTTTTTCACTGTAATTTTACAATGAATTGTTATTTTTCACTTCCAAAAACTGTGAATTTAACGGTATTTTACCGTAAAATTACATTAAATGTACCATTAGATCTATTACAGTTATTCACCGTATATAGTACGGAAACTTTCTGTAAACCAATCAACAGTTTTTCACCGCAGCATTTTTACAGTCTTTTACTGTTAAAATCACGGTCATTTTTTACAGTGTAGAGTGAACCACTATTGCTACGCAATTGGTGTCTGACTTAGTGAAAGACTTTGTTTCCTGCCCAAGTTACTTCTTTTGTTATCTTTCAGTGTATTGACTTGTGTTGATAAAACAGAAGGCTCGTTTCAATCTAAGGCCCAATCCCAATTCTACCACTTACTCTTTCCCCTTTCCCCTACCCCTTCATTTTGCATGTTCACGTGAAGGGGTAGGGGTGTCTCGATTCTCTTTTGGCTGGAGTGGTAAGGGTAAGGGCCAGATAGCCCCTCAAATGAAGATTTTTCGGGACCACACTTCGAACGTAGTGGTATGAGAATTTTTGCTGCATACACCAACTACATAGAATGTGTGTAGTGATCATGGTAGTGATTTTCCACTCAGGATCGATCACTTGTGTGTTACCTGGCTGTCAGTTTCTCCGTAGCTTGCTAAACGCGCTATTTGAATGATGTGAACACAACTGAATAATATGTGACCCGATCTGGCGAAATGAGTCGGAAGTCGCAACGTTCTATTTTAAGATATGGGCCAATAATGTGGAAAAATAATGAAAAAATTGTTTTTTTTTTTTTTGAAGCTAATTTCAAAGAACAGACTTTCAAAAATAATCTCCCAAAGTTTCATAGTCCAGATAATTGAGTAAAGTATTTAAATGGCAATTAAATTTGACATGGTTTTACTAAATTCGCTGGAAATGAACTTCTCAACTCCTCTCATCACTTATGAGCATTTCCCGGTATCCCCTGAAACGGCATTATCTCTGCTCTACAAATATGGTGTTACACGTTGTATAGAACCAATCAAAAAGCTTAGAAATGTAAACACACTGACCTAAACGCTGATTTTTTAACAATGGGAAGCCCCGTTTCGACTGACAGGCAAGCGATTGGTCCAGCCATCCTCCTGTCAGACTAGCGCGCCTTATAAAATAAAACTCCCATTTGCATGTCTCTCTTTAAAAGCCAATAAAATTGAATCCATATGGTAGCACAAAAATTCTTTTTGCATACAAAACCAGAGACTTTAAGCTTTCATATCAAGCCTCCAACATGCTTCTGTTGCGTTGTTTTCACCCTCTAATGAGTCTGAGTAATATGCGTTTACAACAAAAACAGCACAGCCGCTAACTGAATACAAGTATGTATATTTCACGTGTTCATAACTTCATGAAAAATGCACAGATCATAAAAATGGCACATCAATATTTAAAGCAGACTCTCAAGATTAAAATGAATCCAAAATCAATATAATATATTGCGTTGATCACAAGATATTACTCACGGAATGATTTAACATACTTGGCTAAAAACATGTCTCTCATCTCTCCGGGATGCAGTGTGTATCCAATGTTCCCGGACCCATCCTGTTCATTTTCCAACGTGGAATAACACAAAATAGATATCATTTTAAAGCTTAGAATCTCATCTTTTTAATGCATCTAACCATTTTGAAAAACTCCTAATGAGTGCTGAGAAGCACCACTAAACCGGAGTTTACCACCCGTTGGTGCCACCTGGCTGCGGAAAAATGAAAACAATTTTTCAAACTATTTCTTTATTAGCCTGACGTGGTCATACTCAATTCTAGTTCGAATATGAGTCTGATACTGCTCCATTGGGCTTTGATTATGGGGGCGTATTTCAACCGATCCAGGAAAGACCTCAATTGGATAGACCTACAACCAATCAGAGCTACAGAGTAAGTGACGTATGTTGAGCGATGCATAGTTGTCAACAGAACTCTTCTTAGCGACCATCGGGGCCAGCTGATAAATCAAACTTTTGCCGAACCCCGTAGGAAGGACGGCAAAGACATCTTTCCCATCGACAAATGCCTTGATCGCGGTCCTCTGTTCCTCTTTTAAAATTAATGCGCTGTCGATATCTTCTATAACGGACGCGATGGCGGAATCTACACATCTCAGTTCTTCAACAACAGCCATCATTGTTGTAAACTAATTGACCTTTCGCAAAGACTCGCCCCCCTTAGTTACTGTTGCTTTGTCCGACAAGCCGTGGCGCTGTCACGCCACACAGAGTGGAAAATACATCGCGGAGCAAAGAGGAAACTGACAACACATCAACAGACGAGACAGAGCAGGTTACTTATGATTAAACAAAGTCCCAGCTTTCAAACTGTGTATTATTAAAAAATTCAAACAATAAAACCGTTTTGTGGCTCTTTAATGTGTTGTGACCATGATCGTGACAGATTGCTGTAGCGCCTCAGCTCAAGAGGCTCGTTAACCGATCATCTCTTCCTACTAGTCCATTTATAGTATCAAATAAACATGAATGAACATGGGAATGAATGTTGTTTCAAACGCGGAAAGACGTCAATATGCACAATTTTTCAAGTTTAACTCCACCGATGTTAATCTTCTAACTCCTGACTGCTTTGTCGGACAAAATAGCGGATGCGGCGTTCTGATTGGTTAGATCGCTTGTCAATCAAACTCCCCAAGCGCTCTTTGATGACGTGGCTGATTACGTTTCTGGTGATAATCTGTCAATCATCGCCCTGACAATGTGATTGGTCCGAACAGTTTCTGTTCGGGCATAATTACTCCTCTACAGATCGAGTCCAGACCGAACTCCCCGACCTCAAAATGTTGTGGGCGGGGCTAAGTTCGGCTGGCATCCTGGCTAATTCTTTATGCTATCACCACGAAATTTGAACCAGATGCAGCTCACATATAGGAGAGCATCACCAAAAAAATTTTTTTAGCGATCTTATTGTGTTCCTGAGTTATTTCCATGTCAAATAAAAAAAAAGAAAAATTATTTTAAAAAAGTATATATATTTTTGTCTTTGATCAGCTGTTTCTCAGCAAGAAAATGTCCAAATGTAATGTAATTTATATTTTCTTAAAATTTTAAATGTTTTCTATCAAATGATATCTACCTTTTGATTCTCCTTGCTACAGTTTTGGAGTTATGAGTCTTTACTTTTGTGTGTTTGCTCAGGAAAAAAAAAAAAAAAAAAAAAAAAAAAAACTCTAAAAAAGCCTTCAGATCTTAAAGTGTTAATTCAAATAAATACTTTCAAATAATTTGAGCTTCAGCCTGGTTTAGCATTTTATATGTATAAAAATGTCTTTGGTCAAATTAAACTGTAAAATAAATAGTTTATCCCTTTTAATGCAATGGAATTTGAAAGATATCAACAAAAAAACAGGCAAAAAACTTTAAAAGCGATTTTCTCAGGTTTTCAATTTGAAAAAGAGGGCAGACGACCATAATTCAAATGGGTATATCTTTAAAACCATTCAAGGTATGACTTTGACTAGGATATAATTTTAAAGCTTATTGTCTCATCTTTCCATTGATATCAAAATCTCAATTTTGAAATTTGGGTCACTGTGACTCATTTTGCTGGATCAGGTCACATATAGTTAAAAGAAATATCTGTCATCCTTCATAGTGCAGTCACTATTTACACATTGTGTAATCAATTGGATAGACCTACAACCAATCAGAGCTACAGAGTAAGTGACGTATGTTGAGCGATGCATAGTTGTCAACAGAACTCTTCTTAGCGACCATCGGGGCCAGCTGATAAATCAAACTTTTGCCAAATCCCGTAGGAAGGATGGCAAAGACATCTTTCCCATCGACAAATGCCTTGATCGCGGACCTCTGTTCCTATTTACACATTGTATCGTCTGTAAACTCTTGCATTACCAAGGCAACAACTGACTCATTTGTATTACATTGCAAAGAGCTCTGTTATCGCAGCACCACAGTAGAAAACGAAACCGTACTGGCCGGCTTGGCACGGAATGAAACTTGGCCCGATGGAAAAGCAGCTCCACTAGTCTTGTACATTCTGTATCGTCTTGAGAAACTGAAGACTTATACGTTTTCGAACTAAAACCAAGCGCCATTTTCTTAAGTCCAAAATACAGCGCAAAAGTAATCTGTTAAATGTGCTCGCGCCTGATTTCTGTTGATATGCACACTTCATTGCTGTTCATACAGGTTAAATGTTACAGGACACTAATAAAAGAAACTAGGTATGATGACGTGTAATGGTGTAGTAGTGGTGTCCCATTTCTTAGGGGAATATTTTCACCCCTACACCTTGCCACTCTGTTTGAAGGGGCAAGGGGAAGGGCAAAGGGGTAGGCGAAGGGGTATAAAAGAGAATTGGGATTGGGCCTAAGTTAGCTCACCCAGGGATGCCAATTACCCAGCTAATAGGATTTTGTTATAAGAACCTTCTCTAAATATTCAGTGTTGGTTCTGTCACACGTCTACAGACGTTCTTATTGAGAATTAAGAGGTTTAGATGTTGATGTCTTACTGAAAATGGTTCATTTTAGGTCACCATCATGGAGATTGGTGTTCACTTTAGTTGAGCTCTTGACCATTGACTTTGGTTGAGATGCTTCTTTATCAGCAATTGTCCTTTAGAATTGAAATGTTATTTTAATAAACTATGTTATGAATAAATTATGCAGTTGAATTTTTGAATGTCGCCATTGTTAGGTTTATATGATGGGTGCTGATGTCTAAGTGTGTCGTATTTGACTTTTTAAATAGTTTTGGACAAACTTACACAAATCACTTTAGTGTTACAAATGATTTTTTATCATATCAGATGAGTTTTTTACATAAGTAAAAGTACAATTTTAAGTACAGAAGTAACAAATCGTACTACTTTCATCTTTAAATAAAAAGAGTTGTACTGTAGGTATGTAACCGTAATGCTAAGAGATATTGTTAAGATGTTAAGAGTATTTCATAGCTCTAGGGGTCATGAAACCATAGGAACTAATCCTTAACGACAAACCATGGAAGGACAAGACCTGACAAAGAACACAGGAAACACTAGGGCTTGTACACACAAGAGCAAACTGATTACCAAGACACAGCTTTGAACAATCAGGAACAAAACCAAGAAAACTACACAGGAATCCTTCCCTCACATCCTAATAGGGTGGAGCTAAGATGCGAGGAAAGGAAAACGGGAAAGGAAATGATGCACAAATAAGAAAGAGAAGTGTCTCAGCTGTTGTTGAATGCTTTACTGTCCTGAACTTAATCCTGCTCCTGGAGATCCACTGTCCTCCAGAGTTTGACAAAAACTCACCTGAACCAGCTAAACAAGGTGTTCAGGACTGTTTGAAGATCTTCTTTGAACATGTGTTGAAGCTGGTTGGAGAAAAATATTGCAGGGCAGTGAGTCTCCAGGAGCTGGGCTGAAGACCTGTTGTAATGCAGTTCTTTTAAAAGTAACTTTCCCCAACACTTACTGTAACCTGTAGTTTGTCATTTTACAGTAATATTTGATTTCGTTATATAAATTCAGTCTGTGTGATGTGAAACTTACATAGAAAAAACACTGTAATGGAAAACCACCCTGACAACAGTAAAGTAGAATTCATTTTAAGAAAAAGTATTACATTTTTCATGCAACATAATTATATATATTTATATATATTTCATTTATTTATTTATTTTCATTACAGTTAATCTCTCTGTTGACCCCTGCTACAACTACACTGTGCTGGACAATCCATGGAGAGCCAACATCAGTCAGCAGTCAAACTCCTATATGTGTGACAGGTCTGTCACCTGGAGCGGCTGGTATCGTCTCTTCATTCAGGGTCAGAATGCAAAGGTCCCAGACACGTGTGTTGCGAGGTATAGCTGTGGCACTGTTGTCCCACTGTGGATACGTGGTGGACACCCAACAGTTGAGGATGGAGTCGTCACTCGAGATGTCTGTGGTCACTGGAACAATTACTGCTGCTATTACGGGTCTTTTCCTATTAAAGTCAAAGCCTGTCCACACAATTATTATGTCTATGAGCTGGTTAGTCCAACTTACTGTGATTTAGCATACTGTGCAGGTAATTATATTAACATGAGCTCTTTTCACTGTGTGTTTGTTGATTCATAGTCATCAGTCTTTTTTTGTTTGTTTTTTTCAGTTGTTACTAACATCAGCAGCACCGATACAACAGTCACACCAGAGACGACCTCAGCTGGTAATGTAGTCTGATGTTTCCTGTGTTGGATTGTGTTTTGATCACTAGAAACAGAGAAGTGTACTGTTTGCATTTCTAGGTTAAGGTGAGGGATAAAGAGTGTGTGAAATGTGCAACAAAATATTCAGATCAACTCTGAACATCATAAAACAAGTTACTAAAGTCACAAAAAAAAGCTTGTTGTTGATTGTCACCATTGTTGAGGTTCAGACTCTTGATGTCTGTGTGAGTCTACGCGATCTTTTCTGAGTAATTTCTGCATAATGACTTCAAAATATTTAAGCAGGGCAAAAATTCATACAGTGGTATTCTAAAGCTACTATAATGTGAAATTATTAAATCTAAATAATGTCCTCAAAGAATCAGAATTTGGGTGAATCAATTAATTTTAATTCTCACAACTGTTGTTATAACAGATGTGCTTCAGAAACACAAATTTACAGAAGCCATGAAATATTAAAGTTAAGAAGTCAAGGGTCAAGAGCCCAATTAAAGCAAGCGCTTACCTCCATAACAGTGACTTCAAACTTTATTATTTTCAATAAAACAATGCTAAGGCTTCCTGGAGGCTAAGTGAGGGCTGCCCGTGCAGGGCCAGTGCTAAGGGGCCAACGTTTTGCCAATGAGCAAATTCTCAGGCTTATTCGCAGGGTAACATCTCCATTCATCCTTCTGAGAACGGTTGTCATGATCATCCACTGGAGTGCCCATGTTAGCCACCAGAGGGCACTCCACCCCGGACTATTGCCTCACTATATCGGACTCCATCTCCCATAATCCTTTGTCCCAGACTCATCACTGATCATTGCACACAGCTGTCTTCACTCATGTTGTTAGTTTCTGCCTGTTTATACCCCGTTTGTTTCAGTCATGATCATCGGTGTTTTACTATTGTTACTTGTACTTCTGAACACGCTTGCTGTTTTGTTTTCTTGATTTTTGGACTGGTTACATGTGTTTTGACTCTTGCCTGGCTTTGGACTACAATTATGGATATTCCAATAGAGCTGCACTTGGATCTTACTAAAGTCTCAGAGCAATCCGTGACAACGGTGGTTACATTAGTAACCTACACATCACCTCATCTTAGTTACTGGAGATGTTTTGTACCACTAAGTAGTGATAGGAGAAACGAAGCTTTTCAAAGCATCGAATCAATTGAACCAATTGCTTCGCAAAATTATTCACTGTTTCGAAGCGTTCGAAACACCACACGCTGATGACCCCTGCGGGCCAAAACCGTGTAAATGCAACAAAAACTCATGCCAAACATGCATAAAAAACAACTTTTACAAATCTATTGCAAATGTTTTATTGAAAGTATAATCTATAAGATGGAATAATTAATCATCTAATACCATTAAATATTAAGTGTCTGTATAATATGTATTCTTTTATCAATTTCCAGGGCTTGTTTTGTTATTCTATGGATGGGTCAGCTAAACAGAGACTATTAACTACTATTATTACTTTATACTATACAAATACCTCATTAAGATGTCAACAATTGTGTAATTTTAGACACTTAACCCTTAAATGCATACCTCGGGTCTTTAGTGACCCGGGACGTCATTCACTACCCTCCTCCTCGTTAATTTTTTAAAGTTAGACATCAACCTTCTTGGTATTCCTCAAACAATTCATTATAAAGAATATAACAAGAAAAAAATTGTAAAATTTATAAAAGAATGCCTATTTTTGTATTCCTTTTTTGTAAAAATTGTATAGGGTCGCAAACGACCCGAGGTGTGTATGAGTGCACATATATTTTTTCTGCACAACAATAATTGAATCTTAGATGATGGAATAAGTGCAATTTACCTCTATTCCACAAGGTGACAATGTCTGATACACAATGCTGAAGTGACGACTCATTCAGACAGAAAACGAAATAATAAGAAAAACATGAAATGGCTCAGCGATTTACTGCAGAGCAAGTATGAACGCAATCAAATCTGACTGTAACTGTTACAGGATGGATCTGGTGAAGCTGTTAGCGATCGAAATATTGATTTTGAAGATGTTGAAAATTATAGGCAGTTTTGAGAATACGTTTGAGATCGCGAATGGGCTCATATTCATGACCTCAAATATAAAACTAGCCCATTATTTGCTGAATTTACTGTGAAATGAGCTCTGACGAGGACAGTGGTGATGGCATAAAACATCTGCTCAAACTGAGCCCTTTCAAGCTCCAAAAGGTAACAAAATATGCTTTATTTTATTCTACTGTAATTGTTACTATAATATCAGAGAAGTTTTATATTATCGCGACAGGTAGAGATCCTTCCGTGTTACATATAGATCCGGGTCGATAAAGACCCGAATATGTAAGAATGATTGGCGAAACAGTCATGCATTTAAGGGTTAAGGCTGCATTTACACTGCAAATCTTAATGCACAGATCCGATCTTTTGACCATGTCCGATTTTTTGGCCAGCGTAAATGCAGCCTTATCATACTCGGGTAATAGATACACACTTGATCAATGTTCCTCCGCTGGGGGGTGATCTCAGTGACTTTGCATGATTCATGGGTTCACAGAGATCGCCCCCAGCGGTGAACCACTGAAATTTCGAAACATTTCGAAACAGTTATGATGTCAGCTGAAGTCGTTTATAGTCCAGGTAACGAGCTACAGCTGTATGTGGCAATTGGTGATTGGTTTGGAGTGTGCATGTGACAGGCAGGGAGGATTATGGGAAATGTAGTCCAGGAACTGACAGGAACTGACGGTGATCATGACACAGTAGAGCCTTATAGTGTATTCACTTGACAAGGCAATTTAAGTGCTCACATGTGCTGTTTGTATGCTTCTGTATTATTTGTGTTTGTTGATACATTAGTATTCATCAGTTATTTATTTTCAGCTGTTACTATCATCAGCAGCACCGATACAACAGCCACACCAGAGATGACCTCAGCTGGTAATGTAGTCTGATGTTTCCTGTGTTGGATTGTGTTTTGGCTGAATGTTTCTGGATCTGTAGAATTAAACAGGTGTGTTTGTGTTTCTAAGTAAAGACAAGGGATAAAAAAGTGTGAAATGTGTTGCATACAATTTTTTATAATGTGAATTCTGACTGCTGCTAATCTAATAATATTGTTTAACACAGTGATTTCTTACTGATAGTTTTATGCACTGAGTTTTGATCTTAATGGAACAACATCATAACGGCCTTAAAGTGAGACACTGACTGACTTTCACTCTGGACTAAGTTCAAAATAATAAAACACTACAAATGGATACAAGGATTGGTTATTTTTTAATTAAGTTTTGTTTGACCCTGCTGAATTTTCATTCACAGCTGTATTGTATTATTATCTTCATGCTGATTTCTCTCATTGCAGGTATAAAATATAACACTGCCAGTTGAATGTAATGTAAGTTGAGTTTCTGAAATTGATTTTTTTAAAGTTGAACTCACAGCTCCTATCAATAGCCATGTTTCCATCCATGTATTTTATGGGATATTGCATAAGATTATGTGATAACTGAACTAATCAATTTAATCACACACAATCTAAAATTTAGTTTTAGTCATTCTGAAATGCCTGCCATCAGAATGATTTGGTATAATTACCTCCCTGACCTGTTACACACAATCATAAACATCAGGCATCCAAACAAAAGATAACATGACAGTGTTCATTATTGTGTTTCATGTCTGGTTGAAGCAGCTTCCATTTTTAATGGTGCTTGCCAAAGGCGAAGCATCATTATTGTTCTCTAGCATACTTATTCTTCTTCTTCTGGACAAAATTTCGGCGCGTAACTCGTCCCACAGCGTTTGTCATAGACCCATGAATGAGGTGTCAAATCGTAAGGATTATTGAGGATTATTATATGCTATAATTTATTTTTTAAGCGATTGGGTGTACAATGTTCGTCCAGCGGGCGAAAAATCGCCGGTAAAATCCCATAGACTTAACATTGCAACAAACTTTGATGAGTCATAGCTCCTAACAAGGATTTCGTAAAAACATGTGGGTTACCACGTTTGAGGAGGCTGGCAGGCTCTGTAAGACCATACCTCAAAATGGGGTGTAAGTTGTACCCCTGGGGCACAAGAATTGCCCGTAGACATACTTATGGTGAAGCTGTGCCCATGAACCAGTGTGTTTTTTCCTACTATGGGAAATTACACAGGGATTTTGTATTGAACATAACTCTGGATCACAACGTCATCCGCTTGTTAAGTCATGAAGTAAGGAACACCGTTTCTGGGTCCAAGCCTTGACTTGTTTCACTTGAGAATGCCATCTCGACAGCCGTTTATGAGCGCTATTTATTCATATTAACATTTAAAAAAAGTTAAACATTTAAAATACATACAGTCTACACAACAGTCTCCGTGCTCACAGCGTCACAGACATTAATATTTTAACGATTTCTAAATGATGAATCACTGTCTGGCCATCTGGGATTTTGGTATGGAGATAAAGGTTATGATTATAATTTTTTGGTAGTATTACATCACATTGCGTGTGTATATTAGCACCGTTTGCTGTTTTCTTGTGGTATGAGCGTTTGGACCCGGAAGCGCTGCCACGTGACGTCAAACTTAACAATCGTATAGAGATAAGGGGGCGGGCTCATTTTACTCAGGCAACCAATCAGTCTCTCAGGATCATTGTGAAGCTATCAAGCCACGTCCTAGCAACCATATAGAGCACCATAGCAACAAGTTCCATAGACTTCCATTGAAAAAGATAAAGGAATATCTTTGGATGAAAGTGTCATAGAAACATGAGGTTGGGCTCGTTTGACTCGGGGCAGCAAACAGCCAATCGTGAATCACATTCAACACTTCATAGACACACCCTAGCAACCATTTAGAGCACCCTAGCAACCCAAATCCAAAGAGGGATTTCTTCAAATCTGAATATCATAGAGGCATAGGGGTTGGTTTATATCATTCATACTGGCAAGCAGCATTTGGAGTATCATCACTGGCAGCTGCCAAGCCACTCCCTAGCAACCAAACAGAGTACCCTAGCAACCATTTTGCAAGACCTACATCTCTGCATCAGAGCATCGTAGAGACATGGCAGTTGGCTTATATTGGCAAGCAGCCTTTGGTGCATCATCACTGGCAGATGCCAAGCCACACCCTAGAAATGAAACAGAGTACCCTAGCAACCGTTTTGCAAGACCTATCTCTGCATCAAAACATTGCAGAGACATGAGGGTTGGCTCTTTTGACTCATGCTAGCAAACTTGACTTGCAACATGCTACACATGCTAGCAGTGAATAGTTAGATTTTGCTAAAAACATGTTAGCAGGACAGTAATCATGTTAGCATCATGCTAATCAAGAGTGTCGAGTTTTGCCACTGCAAGCACCATTCACATTTTCTTCAGGAAGTGTACATTCTAGTTATTATTAATGTTTTGAGCCAGTTTTTCAGGAACTGGCAATTTTGCTCTCTAAAACACATGGAATGGAAATGGGGATATTTTATGCAACAGCTAATTAGTCCAAAGAGTAGTGCAATTAAATGTGCATAACTGTTATGTGAAATATGAATGTGCTTTTCAGTTTATTTTTGATAGATGTGTGTTGTGTTTCTGTATAGCATCACTGAAGGATCTTCACAGAGTTCTTCAGTACAGTAACAATACATGTTTGGTTCCCTGTTAATATTGAAAAAACATGATCAAAATCAACAAATACTGCTTTCACAATTGTGATTTCAGAGTCCGAAATGTTTCCAAAATCTAATTGAGCAGATCGAGAACATCTCTACATCTCAAGTGCTCTCTGTGACTGTAAGTCTTCAAGAGAAAATAATCAAATATTTGTCAGTTACAGACTGTAGATAATAGATGAGTGACAAAACAGTAAAAACATTTACTGTGACTCTGTTTTTCTGATCAATAAACTAGACTGTGACCAACATTTTGACCAAGGTCTTCAGCACTTCAGAGAAGATTTTAGAGTCATCATCATCATCATCATTCAGCCCAGCTGAACTCGCCTCCCAAGGAAACAGTATGTTAAAAACCACTGAGAAACTCATCTCTACATTGGTGAAGCCGACAGACACAAGCGACAATGTCAGTTTTACTCTTGCAGCTGTAGGTAAGTGGAGAAACAGTTATTATTGATGATGAAAGATTATATATGATGTCAGGGAGTTTTTATAGTCTTGAAAGCAGCAGAGGATCACAGGTGACCAACGGCAACAATAATTAATGCAGCTTCAGTAACTACTGTATATAATTGTGAACAGATACAAATGTTTTAAAAGAGAGCAGAAAACACTTTTTCTATCTTTTGTCGTTGATGTCAAAGGTCAGTATTTTGGTGCAAATTTATTCATCATTTGGTAGAAGCTCGTCAAATTAGACACGCCAGATGGAATGGTTGTGTCCTGAAAATAACACATCCTGAAAAAATATGAAAAATGTTTGATTTTAAGGACAGTTTGGACATGTGGATTTGGAAACAAAGAAACTTACAGTGTACTGTAAGATCTAACCTTTGACCTCCTGATGACCTAACAGTTAATAGTGCTTACATTTATTCACTGAGCAGAATAAATGAAAGTAAACCTGAAGTGTTTAAACTTCATCAGAGATGAAAAAAAGTGAATAGTCATTTTATTTGTTTGTTGTTTGTGCAAATGGAATGATTGAAATTTACTTTCTATATATATATATATATATATATATATTAGTAAATAAATTAATATAGCACATAACAGAATGTTTATTTTTAGAGGGACAAGTCTTCATGGTTGGACCACAGGTCACCTTAGATAAAATCCCTCGACTTGACACGACAAATTCTTCTGTGGACATTGATCTCATTGGGATCTCTAACAACAGTGAAACAAGTATGTGAGATGTTTTAGTTTGATTTAATAAGAAAAGAAAGAGACATCATACCACTAATCATTGTTGTTTTTACATACCCTTATGAAGAAGAAATTCATTCAAGTGTGCTATAAGTACACTTCTTTTAAACTAAAAATAAGTCTACTTTTTACATACTTCTCAGAAATATACTTTATGTACGTCTGAGAAATATACTTAAAATTGCACTTAAGTATACTTGACTTATACTGACAGAAAGTCTAAGTATATTCTGAAAGAGTACAGAATCTCTGGATCAAAATGCAGGAGAAGATGTAAAGATTACTCGCGCAAATGTAAAATAAACAAATGTAAAAATCATCAAACATTAAAACAGCATATAAATCAAAACTGCCTAATGTTACTGAAAGAGGAGGACTATGAAGATTTGGGGGTGTTTATGGACTCGTTCTACTCCACATCTCAGCTTTTTGTTTAAAATGTTTCCTTTTTAAAAAAAAAAAAAAACAAAAAACTTACCCACATTTAAGTGTTGATCAAAAAGGATTCATGAAGCTAGAATAAAATGTTTTTAAAATAGAAAGAGTTAAAGTACAGTTAAACATATTTCGATATAAAAATAATACATAAATAGGAACATAGTATACTTAAAGTGCAAAAATAATACACAAAAAGTAAACTGTAAGTGGGATGTCATGTTCACTTAAAGAAAACTTACAAGTATACTTGCACCAAACTAGTAGTTTACTGAGTATATTTCAATGTGTACTTTCATATACTAAAAATGTACTACTAGTATTAAAATAGTAAACTACTAGTATACTTGTAGTACAGATGCAGTACAAATGAGAAACGTAGCTGTGAACTAGTTGTGTACTTAAAGTTTTACTACTGTTACACTTATAGTACACTTAAACACTTGGGCCAATTAAGTCCCAAGCGGTATTAAAATAGTACACTTAGAAGTTTACTACTACTACATTGATACTACTATACTTACTAAATAAAGTATACTTAAAAAAATACTTCAACATTACTTAAGTATACTTAATAAAATTAACTTGAAGTATACTACTTTTTTGTAAGGCTAGTTTTGCATTTCTGTTTCTGTCACACAGGATCAGCTACTGTGGCTTTCATGAGCTTCAACACAATGGAGAATCTACTGAAGCCTGACTTCTTCAACACATCAAATGACACGATTAAAACCATGATGTCCACTGTGATCTCAGCTACTCTTCCCAAAACCACCAACACTAAACTCACCAAACCAGTCAACTTCACCCTCAAACACATCAGAGTGAGAGACTGAAATGTGTTTCTGTCCAACCTGAGAACTGATGAACATCTGAAAACATCTAATATTCAGTCTTGTAATATTTTCTGCATGTTCTTTCTTTTTTCTCCAGGAGTTCGACCCCAGCGGTTCTCTGTCCTGTGTGTACTGGAATATCAGCGAGTGGATTGTAGATGGTTGTTCTGTTTTAGAGACCAACAGCAGCTACACTGTGTGTTCCTGTGTCCATCTGTCGACATTTGCTCTCATCATGCAAACCAGCAGACCACCAGAGGTACGAGAACATTTATACTGACCACTGAAGAACAGCACAGGTTTGGCACTCAATTACTCTGACATGTTTTCTCAGAGCGACTCAGAGCTGGATCTGTTAAATTTGGTGTGTGTGATCGTGGGGCTGGTGTTCTTCAGTTTGGCTCTGTTGACCTTTGCCCTTTGTCAGTGGAGTCCTGGAGTGAATAATGTGGCTCGAATCAACATCTGCATCAGTCTTCTGCTGGCTCACCTTCTGTTCCTGCTCACACAACAGTTCCTGAGCCTCATACGCCCTCAGCAGGTGAGATTGATGAAGGAGCTGTAAGGACTTAGCCTATTTATTAGCTCAATTTAATTGTTACAGGGAATAAGAATTGAATCAACTGTAAATGATTCACTGTAAATGATTCAGAATTAATATTCAACACTTCATCAATTATTCGTCCAGCGAAAATTGAGGTTAGAGTATTTACCAATTCTGGATAAATATATTCTGCGGCCAACAGTAACAATATTTTATGATTATTGTTATTATTGTAATTATTATATTATAAGCAAGAGGTAACTTGATCTTTTACGTTTAAGGCAGTAATTTGACACACAGCACAAGAAACTCGTATATGTGAAAATCAAAACAAGATTTATTGACTACTTCTAATGATTACAAGAAACTAAGGCTAAACATACACATTCATACGCACACACACACGCACATTCACGGAGTTGATATGAGTTATGAAGAAAGTCCCAAATACTAACTAAACATCGCAACCTGAGGAAAATCACAAAAGCAGAGCTTTGGCTTGATTCTTTAGGTTTCAAGGAGTTTCACCAGTTTCCAGCAAGAGAGAGAGAAGTTTGCTTGTACCTGCGTTTGCTCTGACAGCTGAGATAGTCGGGTTGTTCCGTGACTCGTGTACAGCGGAATCCCGTTTTGGATTGGCTGTCTTTCAGGTGACGTCTTCTCGGGAAAGCCCTTCGTGGGTTGCGCGGAAGCTTTAAAGTTGTTGCAGGCTGGTGAAACGCGCTGTTCTGATAGTCTGGCTTGAGCAGCTCTTTGGAGACTTTGGTCAGATATTTCACGAAGTGTTTTGGAGTCTGGATGTGACGGCTGTTGAATGATCAGCGGCGCAGCTCGTGTTTGAAGTCGGCGACTGTTAGATGGAAAATCAGCCCCGGTCAATCAGTTCTCAATGACCCATGCGACTTTTCCGCCGTGGTCAAAGTAGCGGTGCTTCGGCTACCGGGCTTCAACGACTGTGCTTCAGTCCGACTTCTGACCGATTTCTGACTTCCAGCTTGTTCGGACAGCATAGTTTTAAAGGAGCAATTTCGGCTCCATCCTTCAGATGCGATCCTCCAATGAGACGTTGCTACGGAGATTAGACACGCCTCGTCTATTGTCTATTGATCACATCGCGTGATATCTGCAGAACATTCTCCTGTTTTATTAACAACTTTATAAAGTTTCTTAATATTTTCCTGATACTGAATTTCAATGTTTCATTCACACAGAATTACAGAGAATTATAAATTCTGCATTTAGAGCTCAAACACGACACACTTCTTACACACATATTACTAGACTGACCTAATTAAAAACAATGATTATAAGAGAAAGAAGATGCATACAGGAATACAAACATAATGCATTGAATCCAACATGTTAGTAAATCACATAGCAAATGTTATTCTGGATATAGTTAATACTTTAAGTAATTGACATTGTCCCATTTGAGATTCAAGATTGAGTCCTTAAGCATAGTTTACACTTTGACCGGAGTCACGAGTGACCGGGTCAGGATGGATTGCTCACACAAGGGAGGTATTGATAGGACAGATTCGTCTTTAAATCCGTCGATGGGTGTTTTCCTGTTCCGTCCGATAATACAAGAGGGTTTTGTGAGAGAATCAATAGATTTAATGTGATCAGATCCACGTGATGGGTTCTGATTAGTTTATTGCTGATGAGCTAAGAAGTCCTTTAGACAGAGTCCTTTGTTAAAAGAAGTCACGTCATCACTTCTGTTAAGGCTAGGTGTTTCCTGTCAGGAAATGGATCTTTGGACCAAATGAAGCTTGTTCAATCATGTTGTTCATTGATAAAGTCATTGGTAAGTTCTGTCGAGCGAGGCCCTACAGTCCCCCTTTTGCTTGGCGAGGTTCCTGGTGCGAACGTCGGCAGGCACTGGAACAAGAGGCAGAGAGACAGAACAGACAAACACAAGACACAAACAACGCTTCCCTCACTTGACTGAATCCTGGTGAAGGACTTGGGTATCTTGGAATAAACGGGTTAGGAACACTTCAACTAACATAGGGCGTACTGTTTAAGATCAGTTGTAATTGGGTGGTTTCGACTAATCTAATTGTCAGTGGTTCGCCGAGGGGTAGAGGCGTAATTTCAATCAGGTTGGTTGAGTTCTCGAGTTCAGGTTCTTGGTCAGTTCTATCACGTCGGAAAATGCGCGGGACGCCTGACGTGCATCTATCGAAAGATTCTTGCACGGCGTTCACTCGCTTGTGCAGGATGAAGGCCAGTGTCAAGGTCACAATATATCCTACAATAGTAGAGATGCAAAGTGCTGTGTCAGCAGCAGACCAAGACCGAATGAATGACACGCCAGCGGGCGGAAGGCGAGCTATAGCTTCTAAGGCTGTGTCGACAGGAGTCAGATCAATAAGTTGCGTTCCTTCCTCCCTGATCCTCTCTTCCGATTCTGGATCGAGGACGAAGGAATGCTGTTTGAAGTACGGTGAGATTTCGAGTTCAGCCTAGTGCTCATCGTCGTGATACACTGCAAGATCGTCGATGTGGAGGATCGAGCCCTTAGGGACATTGATCCAGAGAGTTTGGTTAGGCAGGATAATGCGTGTGGCAGCTAGTGTCGGGTCTAATTGATTCTAGGCCGCAGAAGCCCTCAGTATTATCAAATACGAATGGTTTACTCGGGCAAAGGTAATGAATGTCTTTAATGAGTGTACACATTTTAGGTTTGGGGCCAGGTACAACTGTTTGTTGTTGTCGTGGTACGCCACGACCTCAGGAGTGTGTACTTTGACATGGGTGTTCCCTTGCCAAAATCAAGCATTCACAACGTCTTTGAGCCGGTAAATATTATTCGAATCGATAATGGGCAAGCAGAGGAGGAAGACTGATGATAGCAAAAGAGGAGAAGGGAAAGCATAAGGAGAGAGAGAAAAGAAAACACAAAGAGGCACAAGGACACTGAGTTTACTAGAGCACAGTGAGTGTCATGTGTGAAGCGACTCCTTTCTACTAGAGGTTGTTCCTAGCAGTGCTGTGGAGGAGCATGTGTAAGTGTTGTGTAAAACGAAACAAAACAAAAACTTTCCCTAGAATGACAAAGTCATTAGTGGGGTGTAGAGTATGGGATTGTCGGTCTGTGTCAGTGGGTTTGAACCTCCCCCTTTTCCTGTCGGTTGGAACCTTGGTGCCTCTTTATCTGGTTTCGATGGACCCATCGAAAGACAGGCTCGTTGCGGCCTTGTCTGATTTTGATTCGGTAGGCGACAGGTGAGAGCTTGTCCACAATCTCATGTGGTCCTGTCCAGTGAGGTAGGAATTTCTTTGACAGGTGATGGGGAGCTTTCTGCCTTGGCTGGGCAAAGCTGTAGTACCACACTTTGTCTCCGACATTGAGTTCTTGGTAAGAGGCCTTTTTGTCGTAGTAGGCTTTACGACCTTCTGCGCTTCTTTGGAGGTTTTGTTGTGCGAAGGCGAAAGTCGCTCTCAGATGCTGATGCAACTCTTCCAGATACTGGTGAGTGGTGTAGGCGGTGACGAGGTTCATGTCACCAGGTTGGTACAGCAGGTGTAGTGGTAGTGTCATTTGTCGCCCTGTCATCATTTCGAATGGGGCTACTCCGGTAGACCGGTGAGGGGTGGCCCTGATGGCCATCAGTACCAGAGGGAGCTTGATATCCCAATCCTTTTGGTTGGCGGACACATACTTCTTCAACATGCTTGCCACTGTCTTGTTGGCCCGTTCGACCTGCCCTGAGGAAATTGGATGATGGCTTATGTGAAGCTTGGCCTGTATGCCCAGGAGTTTCCATACATCCTGCATAACCTCAGCGGTGAAGTGGGTTCCTCGGTCAGAGTTGACTCTTAGAGGCAGTCCAAATCTTGAGAAGATGTGGTTCATTAACAGGCAGGCGGTTGTTTCTGCTGTATCGTTGGGAGCTGGGAGACACTCTACCCACTTTGTGAATTCGCAAACCACAGTGAGGAAGTATTTGTGACCCCGTGTTGACCGTGGCAGGGGTCCTACCCAATCTATTTGGAGGTCTGACCATGGGAAGGTCATTCCTTTCCGTTGTAGTGGTGCTCTGTGGTTTGGGTTTGCCGGTTGGAACTGGCAACACACCAGGCATCCTTTTACGTATTCCGTCACATCTTGCTGCATGCCAGGCCAATATGCTACTTGTTTGAGCGTTTCATAGGTGGCCTTGGCGCCATGGTGTCCAGCGCATGGTGCATCGTGGGCGTGTGTGTCAGCATCATCCCCTTTGGCTCTGAGGAACTACAAGCTTTGGCGCAGTTAGGGGCTCAGGGACATATGTGAGAACGCCGTCCTTGAGATGCAGCATGTGCTTGATGGAGAAGGTGGCGGAGATCAGAGGACTTGGATAGGTCGGAGGTGGAAATGGGATGAGTTATCGGGTCGGAAATGTGAGCGGCAATGGTTTGCAGCATGGGATCCGATGCTTGGAGGGTGAGGAGATCATCAGCAGCGAACTGAGGTGAGAGGTCAACATGGGGAGGGGGGGGGTTTGCGCGCCAATGGCGTGCTGGCGGCGGGTTATGGCTGCAACTGAAGGGTTGGGTGGGAGGGATGGGAATTTCCAAGGCTCTCCATGTGATGCACCTGCTTGGCAAGGGCATCGGTTTGGTCATTGAGATCTTTGTCTTGCCCTGGTTGGCGTGAATGACCGCGGACCTTTTTCCAGTAGATGATCATGTCATGTGTGGTGACAATGGCATCGCATGCTTGGAAAAGTTCCTGATGTTTGACAGGCTTGTTGTTAGCTGTCTTGAATCCATTCTGTTTCCATCCAGCTAGATGGCATGTGAAACTTAGACGGGCATAGTTCGAGTCAGTACATATCAGGAGTTCTTTGATGTTGTGGGAGGCGGCCAGTTGTAGGGTGATGAGGATGGCTGCTATCTCTGCATATTGCGATGAGTGAGGGCCTAACTTGAACTGTTGTGGTGGGCAAGGGTCATTATTGAGCCAGACCACGCCTGCTCCCGCTTTCAAGTTGCCTGTTGATTGTAGGAGCAACCATCGACATATGCTGTGGGCATGCCTTCACACACATTCTCCTCGAAGTACCTATAGTTTGTCAGTTGCAGTGGTGCCGGTTCTTTGGCTTCTGCTGAGGTATTCAGCATGTCTGTTGAACAGCTCTGACAGGCTGCTAGCCCGTTTCCCAGTGATGATTTGTGGTGTTGGGCATATCTTGCCTCGACGTCTCGTCCTTGGAGCGTCATTAACCATGTAGCTATGCGGGCGTTGGTTACCATGCCATCCCTGATTCGTTGGCTGTTGAGGAAGGTCACTGGTTGGTGACACGTTTCAATGATAACCTTCTGAGCTCCAATGTAGTTGGAGAAACGCTGAATGGCCCATACAGTGCAAAGCAAGGCTTTTTCGCAGTCTGAGTATTTGCATTCTGGGGGAAGCAAGGTTTTGCTGGCATAAGCGACCACCCGTTTGTCTTTGTCGTGGAGCTGGTACAGACCTGCACTGAGGCAATGATTGGAGAATCCAGCTTCCAGATAGAATTCTTTTCCTGGGTCGGGGTAGGCCAGGCATGGGGCAGAGCACAGGCGTTGTTTGAGCTCGCTCATGGCTGTGTCCTGGGCTTCCGACCAAACAAAGGGTTTGTCCTTCTTCAGGAGGGAAGTCAGTGGTCGTGCAATGTCAGCATAGTTCTCGATGAACTGTCGTGAGTAGTTGCACACTCCCAGAAAGCTTCGTAGCTCAGAGATGTTAGTGGGCGTCTTTATGTTTTGTATTGCTTGTGTACGGCTGGACTGTGGTTCAATGCCGCCTCGTCCGACGAGCAAGCCAACATAATTTACCTTGGTTTTACACCATTGTCCTTTGTGGAGGGCAATTTTCGCTCCTGCTGTTGTCAGCTGGTTCAGGACATGGTCGATTTCTTTGAGGTGGTCTGCCACATTGTTGCTTTTCACAAGGATATCATCAACATAAATGAGGTTGCCTCTGGCTCTGGCATCGGGGCAAGCTTTGTTCAGAAAGATGTTGAATTCAGCTGGGGAGTTGGCATAGCCGAAGGGGCACCTTGTGAAGGTGAATTGTCGATTGCCAAAGGTGAATGCCAATTTGTGTTGGTCATCAGGGTGGACAGGGATTGTCCAAAATCCTGAGGCGACGTCCAGTGTGGATAGGATCGTGGAGCCTTTGATTTTGGGAATCTCTTGGTCCAACTGAGTCATAGGCCATCGCGATAAGGGAACTTGCTGGTTTAATTTGCGATAGTCAATGGTGGGCCGCCATTTGCCGTTGGGCTTTAGGACTGGCCATATCGGGGCGGAGTAGGTGCTGTTGCAGGGTCGGATGACCCCCTTTTGCAGCATGGAGTCAATGATATCTTGCACTGATTCGTATGATGCTATCGGAATCTTGTACTGCCGCACAAATGTCGGTGGTGCATTTGGGTGAGTTGGGATGCGCACCATGTGGATATCAGTCAGGCCACAGTCCAGGGAATCCTTTGCGAAGGAGTCCTTGTATTTGCACAGAACTTCTTTAAGTCCTTGGCGGTCCATTTCACTGTGGAGGGCATCCGCCTCGCTCAGGATTTGTTGGACTTGTGCATTGAACCCGGCGTAGGGTTCCTCTGAGTCATTTAAGGGACTGTGGGTCTTGACGGTCAGTTCTACAGGTGCCTCTGTTGCAGTCTGTGTTGACACAGCGTAGACGGCGAGGTGAGTGTCATCTGTAAGTTCTGATCGGCAGACGCTTTCTTTAGGCACCAGAATAGAAGTGATGGCGATGATCTCATGGGGCTTTGTGAAAGTTACAGTGTTGTGGCATTCGTCTGAAACTAGTTCGGCTGGTATGTGGCCGATGACAGGAACTGTCAGTTCAAAGTCATGGAACGCCTGGTTGATGAGCCATCCCAGGCAACTGGCTTTTGGCACATTAATGTCTTTGGCCGTACAGTTGTTGAACAACACATACACAGCACGAGATGACACTTCTATGAGAGGTGTGGCTTCCAAGGTCAGTCCTAGTTTTAGGCAGGTCCTGGAAGGTTGGAAGAAGCCTAGCTTACTGTTAAGGGTCTGGCCAGGTCGCATGTTGAGGCGGACACTGACACTCTTGCTGTAAGCAGGGACTATGGCTTCTTGCTCGTTGATCATGGCACATGCGTCTGGTATTGTTTGACCAGATCGAAGATTCTTGAGGTTGACTGAAGATGTCAATTGGTGTGACAAGGGAGCCCATATGACGTCGTTCACGGTGTCAACGCAGGCGTTGAGACGGACCATGATGTCTGCTCCTATGTAGATGTCATGAGGCAGGTTGGGGACAACCAGGAAGTAGTGACTCAAGAGTCTGTTGTTCCATCGTATGTCTACGGCACAGACGATCTTGGAGGTAGCCATGGTTGTTGACCATGGATTGAGAGGGAAGCGGCTATGCTTTGAGATGTGTGGTATGCTCTGATTTGTCTGCTTCAATGTTCTGAAGAGCTTCAGGCTGATAGCTGAGTTTTCAGCCCACAGGGCTAATGCTGCATCAGGCACTGGTGTGTCTTGGACATTTATGGCAGTCATGATTCGGAGGGAACCTGAGTCTGAGTCAGATGCTTGCAATGAGCAGAGGAATGGGTCTTGGTTCCTGTTGCTTGGAGTGGAACTTGCTCTTGGCTTTGAACTCGCATCGTCAGTCAGTGGATGGGGGGCGGTGTCTGTGGCTTGACACTGCAATTCGTTCGAGTTTACTGACTGGAGGGGCAGAGGCTCACGGACTTGTGTCCATATCTTCAGGTGTTTGAAGTCTATTAAGGGTTCAAAGCGGTTAAGCAGGTCCTTCTCAATGAGGAGAGGATATGTGTTGAGTGGTGAGACGTATACTGGGTGAACAAGGTTCATTGGTCCCACTGTTAGGTGAATTGGGGCCACATGTTTTAGTTGTAGGCCTGTGTGGGAATATGCTTGGAGGTTCAGCTCACACCTTTGAAGTTTAAAGGTTCCATTAGACCTCTTTGTTCTGCTTTGGACTTCTTCAAGGAGTTCTGTTGACATTAGGGTGATGTCAGCTCCAGTGTCGAGGAGGGCTTCGACCTTGATGTGTTGTTCGATGATAACGGAGAGGTAAAACTTTCTTGCTATACCTTTCTCAATGAGATCACCCAGGAGTCGGGGACTGGAGTTTGGGATGATAGAGGTAGGATGTCAGCATTTATTTCGTTTTCTTCGGAGGAGTGGCAGACGACCAAGACAGCACTTTCAGGAACTGGAGTGGTTTCCACAGCAGGTGTTTGTTGGATGCTGTGATCTGACCCATCAGGTGTTGGATCAGTTTCTGACTGTTTTGCAGGATGTTCAGGTGGGACTTCTTGTCCGTTTGAAGTTATGGTGCTTGTGGTTCTCTGGGAGAGATGAGGTGCTGTTCTCTGGGGTGTTGAGTCAGGTGGTCGCTGCCATCTCGTCCGGCCGCTAGTCAGGATGAATCTGGTTTCTTTTTCTCTTCCCACTTCCGGTCGTCCTCCTTCCGTTGGAAGAACTCTTTCATCATCATTTTCATCAGCTCTTGAGAGTCGAAACAAGGTGAAGTCTTTTGTTCTGGTATGGATTCATTTTGAGCTCTGTCAGCTTGGAATCTTTGTGAGTTTTTTCGTCGATTCCTTGGGCTGGTTGCTCCAGGGTGTGTTTGTCGTTTTCCCTTGGATTCCCATGAGCTTTTCCTCTGGGGTTTCCAAATGAGCTTGGCTGATTCCAGGTTTTCTCCCAATGACTCTCATGAGGTCTTGATTGGTTCCATGAATTTTCCCAGTGACGTCCAGGTGAGCGTTGTCGTCCACGTGGTCCATCCCAGCGGTTGTCTCTCTGTTTAGGTCGAGTACCAGTGTGGGAGTCCCACTCTCTGTTAGACGAGGATGCATTCCACTCTTTGGGTGTCGGCTTGGCAAGGTCTTGACGCTGGGTACCCTCTAGGGCCAGCCCCTGACTCTGAGTGTTGAAGTCAAGAACTGCGGTGGTTTTGGTGCCCTTTTCTAAGGCCATCTTCTGTTTGCAGTAAGCTTTGTGCGCCAAGTCTCTTAACTGTTGAGCACTCATTGTGCGTGGACAGGCAAGGACGCCAAGGTGGTGGCTCACCCCAGGATGGAGGTTTCTCAGGAAGAGAGTTTTGAAGTTCAATTCCTCCTCCATATTCTGTTCATTGCGAGACCCGAAGTACGCTAGCCTGAGTCGGCTATAGAAGACTTGAGGAGATTCATGACGCCCTTGTTTTGTTTCCAGGGCAGCCACTAGTCCTTGTTCTGACTCAGGGTCGGCGAACTCTTTAATGAGGGCTTCTCGGAGCAGGTGGTAGTCAGTCTTTGTGTGGGCAGGCTGCCGGTCCAGGAAGCTGCGCACTTCAGAGCTGGATGTGGCTCTGAGCAAATAAAGTCTATCTTTGTCAGTGACATTGGGTCTCATTTCCAGATGGAAGTCAATATCTTGCAGATAACTCTGAACATTTGGACTACCTGGCACATTTGGAGTGAATTTGCCAATGTTTCTAGCAAGCTTGTCAAGGTCTCTGAGGTCCAAGCCATGAGATGATCTGTGGCTGGCTGGAGCAAGTTCTTTTAGCTTAGTGGGGAGGTAGGATTCTTCGGAGGAGCTGGTGACTGTTTTGGCACTGCCCCCTTCTGATCATGCCAGTCCAGGAACAGGGGAGCCGGTCCTGCTTGGCAAAGGTGAAGTCGGTGTCCGACGTGTTCTTGACGGCTCACAGCGCAATTCATATGCATGCTTGAGTTCCTCTTTAATACTGTCGGACTCTTCTTTGATGTAGTCAAGCTGTCGTGTTGGCGGCTGACCTCATTTCTTGACTCATTCAGGTGAGTTTCGAGAGCTTTAATTCGGCTGTTCTTGTCTCTGAAGTCAGCCTTTGCTTTTTCCAGTAGCTGTTCTGCGTACTGTAGCTTGTCGGAGAGATCAGCGTAGTCTGCTCTGCCTCGTTCCATTTCTTGCGTAGTAGCTGCTAGGGTCTCTTTTAGCCTGTTGATCTCCTCTTTTGCACCTTGTTCCACTTCATCAGGCCCTTTGTCGTTCCTGAGCCTCCAGCTCCAGCTGTTCGATGCGTCGTTGTGCACGTGTCAGCTCCTGCTGGCGATGGGCGGCTTGCCTGTCGCTCAGTTTGAGGGTGGCGATGAGTGTGTGGCTTAAGGAGCCGGTGATCTTGGCTAGTTCTTTGTGGCTGTAGCTCTGGCTTGGGTCTTGTTTCATGAGGCTTGTTATGTTGTCATCCAGCTGGTCCTGTGTCTGATGCTTTAGTGTTTCAGCGG
Organism: Culter alburnus; assembly: GCA_028476615.1. Lineage (NCBI taxonomy): Eukaryota > Metazoa > Chordata > Actinopteri > Cypriniformes > Xenocyprididae > Culter > Culter alburnus. The sequence goes on from JAOTNS010000346.1 coordinate 66,794, forward strand.
CCTTAGGTAGGATGCTGTCTGTTACAACACTTAGCCAGGTCTCCAGATCCTCCCAGTGTCCAGCAGGGTCTGTTGTGCGAGACATGTTTTGCACCGCGAGGGAGATCTAAACCCGAAACTGACACAGACCTTGAAGAAAAGAACAAAACAAAACACAACACAACAAACAAACAAGCAGGGCAAATCAAAGGTGTAAGTGTGCAATGTCAAGGTGAGCTAATGGGAATGAGTAATGAGTGTGTAAATGTGCAGGTAAGACTGGTTCTCGACTGTGGTCCTCTCGTGGATGTGCTTCTAACTCGGAGTCTCTGCGAAAAGAATCAGTAAGCACACACAGATAGCACAGCTAGAGAACAGCAGAAGAAAAGAAGAGCACGAAACAAACAGAATAGCATTTAGCAAAGAGCAGAATAATAATGGGGTGCTTCCAGTTTCCCTATAAAATGAAGTTTTGTCTTTAACACTGTTTGCAGAATGAGTTTTGTAAAATTTTAATTTAGAAGATGGTTCTAGACAGGGGTTTTGAAAAGGATTTCAAAGTACCAGGACTGTGATTGTTATTAAAATTCCCTTCGGGGCGAAAGAAAAACAATAACAATGACAGTATTGGTTTCTCAGCTAGTAGGATTGACAACCATGCACCACAAAGCGTTTCTCGATGCGTGCTCGGGGTTTATGGACGCCTACCAGTCTCCTTGTCGACCTGCTTGAGCCTAGGCTGGGTAGGATAACAGGATGAGGAGGGAAGGTAAAGTGAGTGTCATACTATTTTAAAAGAAGTGTTCCGTTTCCCAAATATTTGTTAAATATTTCTCAAACACTCTGCTTTTATGACTTTCACAGGTACGAATCCAAAACCAGCAGCAGTAGTCAAACCAGAAGAGGACAGCTGAGAGGGAGAGAGAGATAGAGGGAGCAAGAGAGGAAGAGAGTGAAGTTTTTTTTTTTTCAAAGTTTGGAAAATTACAGGGTTGACAGAGTGGTGGCGCTAGGGAGTCGCTACACCTAGGGGGTTAGCTTGCTGCTCTAGCAGGACAAGTTAACTGACCCAAGTATTGAGGAAGACCCCAAAATTTTCTTTAAATAAATGAATTAAATCAAAGACTGAGGGAGTGAAAGTCTGAGACTAAACTTTATTTTAAATGAATTTTGAATTTAAATTTGGAAGTTGTGAATTAAAATTGTAATGGGTTCAGCATTAAACATTGAGAGCAATTATAATCAAATTAATCAATCAAGTATCATCTGAATTAGGGAAGCCCAAATCCTAATTAATGACTAATGAAATTAAAATTTCAAAGCAATAATGATTAGTTAATGATTAAAATTGCCAGATGTTTGTAAGCAACTACCATTAAATTAATCCACAAATATCCATACCATATGAAAGCTAAACTGAAATTGATTATGAACTTGATTTTCAATTAAAATTGAAATCGAATTAAAGTTTCCAATCAAAAATTCATATTCCCAGAAAACTGACACAGACCTTGAAGAAAAGAACAAAACAAAACACAACACAACAAAACAAACAAGTAGGGCAAATCAAAGGTGTGAGATTAACAAAACAAATGAGATTATTAATTTAACATTTGTCACGTTCTCTCAAATGGGACGAGATGAGAAAAGATAAGATGTGTAAGTGAGAGAGAGAGGGAGGTGAAAGCACAAGAGTGAATTAAAGTTCAGTAAGAAAGGAGTCATTCCAACATTGCAACATTGCATTCAGACCACAAAATGCTATGCTAGCCACTAGCTCTTTAGCAATGCTACTAGCTTTACATAGACTGTAATGCAACCGCGCTAGTTTTAGCTAGCTCAGCTTATGCTAGGCTTTGTTTACACACAGTTAAATATGGCGCTGGCAGTCTGCGCATGCGCACTTAAAGGTTGTCCCGGAAAAGGTTTCTTAGGGCTTCCGGGTTACAGCTGTCACTGTCGTGGTGACTGTGACGCACAAAAAATACACTTGTTCTATACTCTTTGCACACAGATAACAAATAATACAAGCACAATAATTATTGAACTGACAGCGCAGTTCATTCACAATGAACCATTCAGCTTCTCGCGTTTCAGAGCTGAACAACCCCCACACGTTAGAGTGAGGCACATTAATCCACAGATTTTTCTGCAATTAATAATAGTAACGTTACTGAGATCTCGGCGATCTGAATCATTCGTGTCAGTTTCTGGACACGCAACAACATGCAGGATTTACTGCAACAAATACTTGATCAAGAATTTTCAAAATAATCCCATTCAAATCGAACTCAGACACGCATAGTGTTTAGAGTATTAATATCTCATCTCACGAATGAGCGGATATAGGCGGCACATTAGGTAGCTACTCTCTAATGTAACCATGCAGGGATTTTAGCTTAGTTGAAATAACATTGGAACACGCAATATTATCCACTATAGCTACAAGGCCTTAAAGAACAAAAGCAAGGAACACGCTTACTCTGTCTGGGCGCTCTCAGGCGACTTTCCTTTTGTCTTGGCAGACAATCTTAGATTCATTTACTGCAGTTTTAACAACAACAACAAAACGTACAGACAAACAACTCGAGTTCAGATTTCATTCATCCACCGCGCCTTATGTGCAATCATTGTTATGACAATCAAAAGCCTCGTTTCTGTTTCTAATCTATCTTCCGGATCAATAGAAAGATACAATCACACAAGTTACTTGTTTTGTGTACAAATTAGATTAAACTGCACGAATTTTCTCCACCATTATGTAAGGACTTAGCCTATTTATTAGCTCAATTTAATTGTTACAGGGAATAAGAATTGAATCAACGTAAATGATTCACTGTAAATGATTCAGAATTAATATTCAACACTTCATCAATTATTCGTCCAGCGAAAATTGAGGTTAGAGTATTTTACCAATTCTGGATAAAAATATATTCTGCGGCCAACAGTAACAATATTTTATTATGATTATTGTTATTATTGTAATTATTATATTATAAGCAAGAGGTAACTTGATCTTTCGTTTAAGGCAGTAATTTGACACACAGCACAAGAAACTCGTATATGTGAAAATCAAAACAAGATTTATTGACTACTTCTAATGATACAGAAACTAAGGCTAAAATACACATTCATACGCACACACACACGCACATTCACGGAGTTGATATGAGTTATGAAGAAAGTCCCAAATACTAACTAAACATCGCAACCTGAGGAAAATCACAAAAGCAGAGCTTTGGCTTGATTCTTTAGGTTTCAAGGAGTTTCACCAGTTTCCAGCAAGAGAGAGAGAGAAGTTTGCTTGTACCTGCGTTTGCTCTGACAGCTGAGATAGTCGGGTTGTTCCGTGACTCGTGTACAGCGGAATCCCGTTTTGGATTGGCTGTCTTTCAGGTGACGTCTTCGGGAAAGCCCTTCGTGGGTTGCGCGGAAGCTTAAAGTTGTTGCAGGCTGGTGAAACGCGCTGTTCTGATAGTCTGGCTTGAGCAGCTCTTTGGAGACTTTGGTCAGATATTTCACGAAGTGTTTTGGAGTCTGGATGTGACGGCTGTTGAATGATCAGCGGCGCAGCTCGTGTTTGAAGTCGGCGACTGTTAGATGGAAAATCAGCCCCGGTCAATCAGTTCTCAATGACCCATGCGACTTTTCCGCCGTGGTCAAGTAGCGGTGCTTCGGCTACCGGGCTTCAACGACTGTGCTTCAGTCCGACTTCTGACCGATTTCTGACTTCCAGCTTGTTCGGACAGCATAGTTTTAAAGGAGCAATTTCGGCTCCATCCTTCAGATGCGATCCTCCAATGAGACGTTGCTACGGAGATTAGACACGCCTCGTCTATTGTCTATTGATCACATCGCGTGATATCTGCAGAACATTCTCCTGTTTTATTAACAACTTTATAAAGTTTCTTAATATTTTCCTGATACTGAATTTCAATGTTTCATTCACACAGAATTACAGAGAATTATAAATTCTGCATTTAGAGCTCACACTTCTTACACACATATTACTAGACTGACCTAATTAAAAACATGATTATAGAGAAAGAAGATGCATACAGGAATACAAACATATAATGCATTGAATCCAACATGTTAGTAATCACATCATAGCAAATGTTATTCTGGATATAGTTAATACTTTAAGTAATTGACAATTGTCCCTTTTGAGATTCAAGATTGAGTCCTTAAGCATAGTTTACACTTTGACCGGAGTCACGAGTGGTCAGGATGGATTGCTCACACAAGGGAGGTATTGATAGGACAGATTCGTCTTTAATCCGTCGATGGGTGTTTTCCTGTTCCGTCCGATAATACAAGAGGGTTTTGTGAGAGAATCAATAGATTTAATGTGATCAGATCCACGTGATGGGTTCTGATTAGTTTATTGCTGATGAGCTAAGAAGTCCTTTAGACAGAGTCCTTTGTTAAAAGAAGTCACGTCATCACTTCTGTTAAGGCTAGGTGTTTCCTGTCAGGAAATGGATCTTTTGGACCAAATGAAGCTTTGTTCAATCATGTTGTTCATTGATAAAGTCATTGGTAAGTTCTGTCGAGCGAGGCCCTACAGAGCCCTACATTGTTAGACCTTGCCGGGCTTTTTTACAGTAAAATACTGGCAACACTGTTGCCAGTTATTTACTGTTGATTGTACAGTTATTTACTGTAAACTACAGTATGTTACTATAAAGATAACCATTCACTAAATTAAAACTCGAGTCACCTCATTTAATTTGCAGAAACGGACTGTCTTTAATTGTCAGACTGCCATTTAAATTTAAAAAATAATATTTATATAATGCTAATAATGTGAGTATATTATTATTGCAAAGTTTTCATTACAGTTCACTAAAACATCTTAAATAAAGAGATTTTTACTGCATCAGCAACTATACAATCACTATCTATTAAATAAAGCAACAAACAGCATATCATCAACAGTTTTGATCTTCTCCTGAACTTAAGCACAAGCTCTACTCTTCAGCACAATGGTGAGCCACAAAACTCAATTTTGCATTAAACTACTGGCAACAGTGTTGCCAGTATATAACTGTTTTTTAAATTTACAGTTGTTACTATTAACTACATTTTGTGGGTGTATCTTTTTATGTTGCACCTTTAACCCTTTCAACCCAGGAACATCCTCTAGTGTCCACACTACAGAGTAAAAGTAACATTTGATGCTGTGTTGCAGTGAGATAATTAAGGGAATGTGTAAGTGATGATCGAGCATTAATGATGAACACCTGCTGTTAACAAGCAGAATCACTAAGAGAAGAGGAGGAACAACAAGAACAGAAAAAAAAAAAGAGAACAGGAACAGAACTACACTGTCTTAAAGGGATAGTTCACCCAAAAATGAAAATTATATCCTTTAATCACCCTCAAGTGTTCAAAATCTGTATAATTTCTTTTTTTTTTATTAAACACAAAGGAAAATATTTGAAATGTGTTGTACATGTGTTGAACTGAACAGGGCACCATTTACTTTGCCACCATTTAGGGCACCATTGACTTCCATAGTAGTTTTTTCCTACTATGGAAGTCAATGGTGCCCCAAAGTGGCCTGGTTACAAACTTTCTTCAAAATATCTTCCTTGTGAGTTCTCGAAAAATGACAAATATTACCCAGAATCAATTCCCTCTAAGCTGCGCGGCCCCCGCACTTTGAAGCCGCGGCCGCAGAAAATAATTGCCGCGCAGAGACATGAAAATGATTGTAGTAGTTTAAATGAGAAATAATTGCAGTGCTCTGGACAACCACTATAGAGTTATTGTCGCTATAGAGTTGGAACCGGTGAATGCGGTTTACAGGTTTCATAGAAAGAGAACGATTGAGCGCGTGTGACCTGGCTGGCCCTGAGCCAAATCAGTCGCGGTAAAAATACTGTAATGTTTGCGGACTAAATACATCAATACGAGAGCCGAGGCAACGTGAAACGAAAAGAAATGTGAAATAAAACGCCATGTTAATGAAAAGTGGGGGAATTACACTCCCACCACAGGTGTAGCTGGCAAACTCAAAATACATAAGTACCTCAGTTTAAATAGATTTTTGTGTGTGGTGGTGATGTGGGTTTCAGGGATGTTTAGATAACTATAAACGAGTTAACGTTCACTTTTCTTAAAAAATATTTAGCTATCAGTTTAAATGCTTCAGTTTGTTTTCACTATATAATATATTAAAACAAATGGAAGCATTTAAACTGATATAATACTGTATATCAGGTTAAATACTTAAATATTATATTATATTTTATTATATTATAATGTAAACCTGATAAAAAATTTATCTCACAAGGGGATTGTTTAGGGCTCCTTGCCACGAAAAATCTTAACCTCCTGGTATATAAAATCTGATTCATAAGCATAAACATGTAATTTGATGGTTTAACACTGTCTGTTGCTAATAATTGACTGTACAAAAAACACATTATGGTTGTCCAAACCATCATTGTAACTGCTCATATTAATTTATAACTATTATATTATTGAACTGTCCTGCAGGAGGACAGAAATTATTTTTTAATAGAATTTCTTGGTAAAGACTGGTACAGTTATACAGTAATGTGAAAAAATCTCAAGTAACCTAAAATGTGCTTAATTTAGTGACTGAACTGCGTGTTTTCAAACATATTATTTAATAAATCACTAAGTTACATCAAGGGTCAATAAAATAGAAACACATTAAAGTTAAATGTTACAGTTGCATGATAAAACCATTTTGTGTGTGTGTGTGTGTTTACATTCATTGTACAGGTCTGATATAAAGTATGTTTTTTGCTCAGGTGGCCAAAATGTGCGCTCACAGAGAAAGTTTTGCTCAGCGAGAAAATAAATTAGAGGGAACATTGCCAGAATGCATTGTTTCTACGTATATTCTGTGGTATTTTTACAGCAAGGTTTAACAGTGTCACACGCACAGCAGCTCATCATCATACCGTCTCTCTGGTCTCCAGGTGTCGTGTGGCGTGATATCAGGTGTGCTGCACTTCCTCTTCTCTCTGGCTTTGTGATGTGATTCTTGAAGTGTGCTGCTCTTCATCTGTGTGAAGAACCTATCACAGATCAGCTCCAAAAAGAGGGAGGTGCTTAGCAGTGGATTCCTGGTGTGATTGGATATACGATTGCTCTGGGTGGGTGGGCGTGTCTGGCGGCTTGTTCTGAAGGGTACGGCAGCGCGAACAGTGGTTGGTGTTATTTTAAGTTAATTTGGTTGGAAGAAAATGAAGCAGCAATGTGACATTTCTACCATTGATAAAATAATATATATTTATCAAGTCACCTACAAGATAAATTGATATATTTCAAATTAACACCAAAAATAGTATTTTTGATCAATTTATCTAGTGTTTTCCTCCAACAGATGCTGGATTAAAATGGATAAAGGTTTCATCTGGAGTTTTCTGGGTCCTGTTTGTGTCAACTAGCAGTAAGCACATTTCTTATTTCTCAATATTTAATTTATATTAAATTGACAACAGACGACATTATTATTAATTTTCTACTTTTCAGGTAACGTGATTCTTCATCAGCATCACCATAAATCTGAAACTCAGCTCTCAAAAATCTGAATGCTGAAGTTTCACAGATGAACAAACCAAGTAACAAATTCAGATTAAACCCTGCATAAAATATATATAAATAAAAAACATTACCTCTCTCTGTTTTTGCAGGAATATGGTCATTTAAAACACTGGCTCGTTTGTGGTTCTGGTTGCTCCTGTTTCTGGTTTCTCACTAATGGCAGTAAGGAGCTGGAGATCCTCTTCCTGATCTTGAACTCCCAGCAGGGAACCTTCAATCTTCTGGTCATTGTGTGTCCTCAATAATGAGGTCAGATATCACTCAATTACCATCATAATCCAGAGAAATCCGAGAAAATTCGAATTGAAAGACACGACTAGCTACAGTTGTTACGGACGCCTAAACGGCCCATGCATTAGTATTGTTTTCTATCTTGTGATCACGACTATTTCTCGTGATCTCGAGATAAACAAAGTTGTTTTCTCTGCTAACGACTTATTTCTCGTGATCTCGACGAACAAAAAAGTGTTTTCTCTGATCACGACATAAAGTTCTTTTACACAGTGATTGATTCTGAACACTGTACCCCGATTCTACTGTGCTAATAGAGGAACTTAAGAACACAACTTTGACGCCGCATCTGATCGACGGATAAAACATGCGCTCTTATTATCTTGCGATATTTCAGCTAAATGTTTACTTACTTAATAAAAAGTTTACAATAAATAAATAAATAACGGCTAATTAATCACTGTTCAATAAATGTAACGCTTCAATTGTTGTGTAATAACAAAATTCACAGAGCATCTCAAAGCGCAGCAGATGCCTTCAGAAAGATGCCAGATTATTCTATAATTCTAAAACCTTTTAGATTAACAGGGCCCCTTTCATCTGATTGCCATGCAGTGTCTTGTACCACAAGAATTTTTTTTTTTTTGATTATATTGTTCTTATTTTATATTTTACATTCATTTACCAAATTCATTTTACACAAGCACAACACACTAATATTCATGCTAATTAACACATTAAAACCAAAATGCATTAACTCCAGATCGAAACTCCAAAAAAAAGGTTGCCAAAGCGCAACAAACATTTGTCTACTTCAGTCATACTTCCTCATGATTACTTTACCATGAATACTTTAAAGAGATAGTTCACCCACAAAATTGAAATTGCTTGGGATTTCCATTTTGGACACTCTCCCTAGCCCGGCCAAGGGTCGCATACCTATTAGGATGCTGTCACTTAAGATCTGCCACGCGTCCGATTTTCTCAACTCACTCAGACATAACCAACTGTGTTTAGTAACCTTTGGTATTTGACAGTATTATAGCGCAATCAGACGCGAAAGATGAAGTCCAGTAGTCAGGTGCTGTTGACAGGCTTAAGTGTGTGTGCACGCTCAGGTGTATGGAGGTCAGAAAAAGGCATCTCACAGCACACGAACGCCATACTAACTGGCAGGGCTTTAAAGCACATGCAACTAAAAAACTTTTGTGATGCGAATAAGTGCGTGTCCCGTGAGTACTCTAACCGTGTGTTCCTATTGCTGTGAATGTGTCATGAAGTCGAGCTGTCTGGAATGGAGGCACCCCAGCCCCTGCAAACTGAATAGAATGCTTCAGGCAAATGTGCGAGACAGCACACGCCTTGGGCTTTCGTCAAAACTTAGGTTAACGTTATTTTACAAGGTGAGATGGATGAGAGAAAGAACACACTGACATTCTGAATTCAAACGGCAATAAAACAATCGACTCATCCCGGTAAATGTTTGAAAACACCTTACGTTTCATGAGAAACAATTACCATCCGAATAGGGCTTAACTCGTTATAAGAATAATACTTGCTGCAGTGTTATCTCACCTTCTTCAACGTGTAAAGAGCACCAAGCTCGGCGCGGGTCGGTGGGTGAGTATGGTGAGCAGCCGCGCGCTGAACGCAGGGCTGGGGTGTCCAAATGGCTAGGATGTTATGTGAACCGAAGTAGTTAGTTAGTTTTGAATTTTTGCTGTAAGAATAGCATACCTTTCTCCCTTTCAAGCTTATTTTTTTTTTGCGCCCACTATCACTTTTTTTTAATCATTTGAACACCCGCAAGTTGAACAAGTAATAAGGCCATTTCCCATTTTTAGTCTACATGCGATGCATAACCAAAGAAAGAGGCGTTATCCCGAATGTCAAGTGGCGCAATTGTAAAGGATTTGATGGATGTGATTAACAGTCAGGCACATTTTCCACATCATTTTTTGGTATATTTTATTAGACACAAATCAACCACTATGACTTGTCATCTCATTTCTCCAGCCATCACGGGCCCCTCTAAACCCGGGGCCCTGGGGCTTCAGCCCCACCTAGCCCTATGTAATCCGGCCCTATAATGTGTTTGTTATTTTATTCGTCATGAGGTGCAATACTCCAGAATTTCAAAAAACAAAAACAAAAAAACTTTAATTCAGTTGATATAAGCTAAACACAATCTTGCTGTTGCTGTTTGGAGAAGGTGTTTATGTGTATGTGTGTTGTTTCCTACAAAGAAATGTAGAAAATACAATAGTCACTATCACTGATTAAATGACATAGGACTATAAATCATATGTCCTTATCAGTATCCAATTGTGACATATTTAGGTACAGGACGAAACGGCGATGATTAAAATAGCGTCTTAAGGTGCCCTTGATTCAAAAAATTTGATTTACCTTCGCATAGTTAAATAACCACTAGTTCAGTACATGGAAAAGACATACAGTGAGTCTCAAACTCCATGTTTCCTCTTCTTTATAAATCTCATTGTTTAAAAGACTTCCGAAAACCACTCGGATTTCACATAACACCGACTGTTACGTAACTCCACCCAAATATTGCATAATGCAGCGTTCAAATGCATTACACAAGACAGCCAGTAACGTCTGGATCTGCAAGATGAATCATCAGACTAGGTAAGCAAGAACAACAGCGAAAAATGACAGATGGAGCAAATAATCTGACATGATCCATGATATCATGATATTTAGTTATATTTGTAAATTGACTTTCTAATGTTTCGTAGCATGTTGCTATGTAGGCTACTGTTGGTTAAAGTTACACCGTTATTACTAGTTTCACGGAGACAAGAGCATCGCTATTTCATTTTAAACACTTGCAGTCTGTATAATCATAAACACAACTTCATTCTTATAATCTCTCCAACAGTGAGCATTAGCCGTAGCCACGGAACACAGCCTCAAACTCACTCAAAATAAACGTTACATCCAAATATATACTGTACTCACATAATCGAAAGCATGCATCAGCATGCATGACGAACATCTTGTAAGAACCATGTGAGGGTTATATTAGTTGTGTGAACTTGGTAAATGCGCTGTAATAAGTCAACAACTCATGTGGCAGGGAACACGCTGTCTTAACGGGGCGGGTCAGTCGAAAATCAGGCATTGTAATCATGCCAAAAATAGGCAGTAAAAAAGTAATAAAAAAAAAAAAATCGGAGGTATTGAGACTGAACACTTC
>JAOTNS010000347.1:0-21050 GCA_028476615.1 Culter alburnus
TTTCTATACATTTCTATTGGGCCTTTTTTTTTTAAGTGTCATGAATTGAAGAATTGCAGAGGTGAATTTGAATTTTACAAATGAAGGGAAATGTAAGGGGCTAGAATCAGAACACGGACAGACAGTCCACTTTTAAAATGAACTTCAAAGATCAACAAAGACTTTATTCCCAGACTTGAGTTTTCCAACTGATCTCTTGAATAAATGTACAATGATTACATAACTATACAAAAATTATCAGACCCTTGTCGCCACCTAGCGAAATATCATATTTTAGTTCATGGAACACGTTCCTCCACGTGCTTACGTGTTGTTAACGCGTTCCTATGGCATCGGTCGTAAGTGCGAGTAACCGATCGTCCATTCCCAACGTGTTGTTAAGTGTAAAGACACGTGTAACACGTTTGTGCTTTGCTTACCTAATTTAATCTGATTCGATTGTATCCTTTTCCACATGCTTGGACGGCTAATTTGGAAAAGAACGAGACATTCCCCGAACATTTTCTCCATCTCCCATTAAAAGTTTTAGGACAGATTCTAATTTCGGAAAGTTTTAAATGAGAAATAGCTATGCTTTACCAAAAAGCGAAATCTGCAACCTAAATAGCCTATGCTTTTTATAGCTGAATTAACAATACAACAAGTTAGAATGATAATAAGGTCAAATTAAGATATAGAATGTCTGTGGACAGTCTGCTTTTTGAAAGTAAAACAAATGAGGAGCACATGATTCAGGAAAGAAATATGTTTGTGTTAGTGTGTTTTAGATGTGTATTGCCGTAATGTCCAGGATTTAGTATTTAGGTATAAAATATCTTTATTTAGTGCCTAGAATGTCCATTTATAGTCTTTATTATCAATAGATGAAATTAAAAAATAACATTATAATAGGCATATTTAAACATAAATGTGAAATACGTTTTTCTTTATGGCTACCAACAGTAGCCTACAGTACAGATAAATTTCATGTCGTGAATAAGAGCGGATCATAAGTCAAGAAGGATCAAGCATAATTTATTTTTAGACTTATTTGTTGGCCAGTTGTAGCCTGTGCAATAAATATTAAAAGTTCTAAACCATCTATTGTGTTTATTGTTCCATAGTAATGATATATTTACAATAATATATTGAATTTGATAGTTGTCTCTCACGTTTGCCCCACAGCAACATTAAATAGTGTAGATTAGGTACAATGTTTATAAAATATTTTATTTCATTCATTTAACATATTTAATATTAGGGCATCCAAGTTATTTGACATATTTGAAAAAGAAAATTAAAGTAACCCAATAGTTACTTTCCCTGGTAATTGAGAATGAAGTAACTTAGTTACTAACTCAGCTACTATTTGTGAGAAGTAACTACTATACTAATTATTATTTTTTAAAGTAACTGGTGGAAAAAGGTGTATAAAGCAAGGCTATACAATTTAGTTCCTGCAGGGACACGACCAGCAGTTTAGTTTAACAGCCCACACTAAAGGCTGTCCTGGAGCACATTACCTGATTGGTATTCTGTAGATTTCCTGGAAGTAGGATAAAGAGGTCTGATGGACTGGTATAGGCTATATTGTACAGTAGGCAATAAAGCTAACAGTTAACATGATTGTACGGATCAAATTAAGACTAGGATGTTTTTTACAGTTATATGCTAGTAAAACACATACTTTCATGCCTGTAATGTACATTTATAGTCTTTACACATCAGCTTGGCACCTTACATGGTTAAAAACCAGTTAATTTCAAGACGCTGGCGTCACGTCAGGTCGTCACGTGTGGGTCGACACGCTCAGTTAGACGCTCAAAGTACAAGACGTTTGGATAGACGTTCGGTTTGACGTTCGATCGGTCGGTCGGTCGGTCGTTCGGAAGTTTGATTTTGGCACTGATCCCGCGCCATATCTCGTCGCCGAATGGAACATTTGGAGCGCCATACAAAGGAAGCGCCATACAGACGTAATCCACACGTTAACTTCTAACGTGACGCCGCCGTCACGTCTGTAAAGATCAACAGCTACACGTTATTGACGTGTCTATGTGACGTGATATTTGCGTGTACGTCTCCATATAAAACAAATGGAGACGTACACGCACGTATACACGTGTGTTATCCGTCGTGCTTGTCAGTCTCGTCGCCGAATGGAACATTTGGAGCGCCATAGAAGTGCAGGTAAATTGTGCATTGGCTCACACACTGCACTGAGCCGTGTGAGGACCGTGTTCTGATACGTGTTAGCGAAAAAATAAATAAATAACTTCACTGCTACACGTGAATCACGCGTGAACGTCTGACTCGACACTTCACTGCCACACGTGATTTACGTGACGTCTGCGTCTTAAAATGAATGGATTTAATAGCAAAAAATTAAGACGGTCAGTGAGACGAGTGCATGTTGCAACGTCATATTTTAGACCTCGTCGGAACCCCATAGAATGGCGTGTCGTGGAGTGAGGGCATCTGAACTCGACTCGACACAGCCGACCTGATATAGTATTTTTTTTATTTGTTTAATTCAGTAAATATATTTGTCTGACATGGAAGCTGTGCGCAAACAGGAATATATATTCATTTATTACCAAAAAAAAAAAAAAAAGCACCCCAGAAAAAAGGGCACTTTCTCTCGAGGAAGAAAAAGGCTCAAGGCTCAAGCCCCTTTTGTGCACGTGCCTGTTGCTAAGTGTTTTTGAACGTTTTGATTTCGTTTGGTTTAATAATTAACATTACCTTTGCAAGTCTGACTCTCACTGCGCTCGTGAATTAGCAGAGGTTTGAACTACACGGGTCGGGGACATTCAAATGCTTAACAAGAAAAACGCTTCATGTGACAAACAAATAATTCTGTACATAAAGAATACTGTGTGGAGATACGCAAATGAGCCCAAAATATGAACGCAACACGTTTATATCTTAAACGGTTTCCTCTCATGTCCTCTCAAGAAAACGCTTAATGCACTTAGACTGATATTAAAAAGACCATTCTATTTACAAATAAAGCACATGCAGAAAAACGGATGAGACCAAAATATAAACTTTCAGTATCACTTGCAAGCATTTTATACATTTTCTTCATAACGGAAATTGCTTAGTGTGGTTGTCATTTGTTAAAATAAATATAAAAATACAGTGTGTTCGTGTCCGTCTGTCCGCTGAATTTGACCCATAATCTCTGATTCTCCTCATCTGTGATCATGGAAAAGGGGAATTACAATGGCAAGTTGTAGGCCTACTCAATATGCTCGTTTAAGCATCATTTAAACGTTTCCAACAAATAAATGAATCGACTTTCTCAGTGTGTTGATCACATAGATTTATTTGGATATTCATACGATGGCTGAAGCAGCAGTGAGCGTCCAGCGTGTGACACGGTAAACAGATCAACATTGTAAACGAAATTCTACAAAACTTAAGTGAAAATTATAAAAATAAATAAAATGATCATGCGATGCGATAAAATAGCTTCTATTCCCTGCAAACGACACCATTAAACATGTTAACGTTCCACTTAATGGCAGAAACAAAACAAAAGGTAAGCAAGAATCCGTATTAATTTCAGTACTAGTGATGTCCGGTTCGCGAACGAATCGTTCTTTTTAACCGGTTCTTTTCAGTGAACAGGTGTTATGAAATATTCGGTGTCTGAGATTTTCGGTGACACTGGGCGGAGCATACATGAATATTCACGAGTTTCCTGTTTTGAGTTAAAGCGCCACTGAAAATGTCAGTGCACGCTCTTCGGCTTACATTAAAGGTAATTAGCCTATGTTTCAACGTTAAACGAAGTCAAGCTTATATTCTAACTGTTATTGATGCACAATATTTTAAGCTATATTGTGTTATGTTGTGTCATGTGTTAGCTATGTTTGATATGAACACTGATTCGCCAGAGGTGTCGTTAGGATTCGCTAAACGAGCCAATAGCGTTTTACTTTTAAGTAGCCTATTTTTGTTGTTTCTGTATTACCTTGAGTCTTTTAAGCATATAATTTTGAAAGTTTGCCAAAATGTATGGTAGCATAATAATAATAATAATAATTGTGAACTCCTGTGGTGAAGGCAGCAGTGAACTTTCCTAGTTTGCAGAAGCACTAATCTGGGTAGACTTGAATTTCTAGTGTTATATATGTAATATGTTTCAAAAATTGCACACATGCATGAAAACATGTTAATGTACTTTAAATATAGTTTAATGATTACCCAAATAGGCCATGATGAATTATGCATGTGATAACTAATATAATATCTATAGATAATATCCTTGATTCATTCCCAAATATGACTTTTGCCAATAAATATCCCTGTACACCAGACAAAGCAGACACTTTTATTTTTCACTTTGTTTTGAACATGACAGTGTATTAAAAATTTTAACAGGTTTGTAGTAATGTCATTTTATTATATATTTCAGATTGAATGTGTCAGTAGCAAAGGCTGGTATCACTGAGATTGCATGAGCAGACCAAACTTTCATTTGTCTGAGATCACAAGACCCTGTGTAAAGTGTGTCAATGTGTGTTTAAATACAAGTGTTTTTGCTAATTAAATTGTCATATGTCGTGACTTGACTCCTCATTTGTGAATAAAATTTCAACACAGAATCATTTGCTCTTTTTTTTTATTCAAAATGAAACTACTCTCATTATTTACTTTCATCTTTGATATTACAGATATGCAAATTACTACATGGTCTATTATTTTAGCAGCTAATTTAACATAAATACAATTTTAATTGTTATGGAAAGCTTGTAGAATATAACTAATACATTTCATTGTGAATATACTGCAGGTTTGCTCATTTAGTTCCATATAGTTTCATACAACACTGTGTGAAACTGAATCCTGATTCACAGTGCTTCATGTTTTTTCATATTTAAAATGTTTTGTTAATGAAAGCATCATTTTGTGGGAAAAAGTTTGAGAATGTTTCCTAATAATATGAAAAAAAAATAACACTTCATTTTAGGATTTAACAAAGTCTCTTTAAAATTATTTACCAACTGAGCAAGCAATTAAGAAATGACAGAACAATCACAGTAGTGAGTATATGTCTGATTATCCACATAACAATAGCTAATATTCTTCATACTTTTCCAGTTGTCTTCTCCATATAAATATTTGTAAATAAAACCCACATTAGTAACTTTTAGTTTTGTAGCTGATCAATTTAACCACTTGTAATTCAATTTTAACATTTTAATTGTTGTGGAAAGCTTGTAGAATTAAACTAAAACCTTGTGAAAGTGCTGCAGGGAAGCTAATATCACTGTCTCATCATGTTTCTATTCATAGAGCATTGTGTGTTTTGCAGAAAAAGATAAAGAAGGTTTACAGTAATTCATACATGTCAAAAACATAAACAAAACAAACCTAACCCTCATTGTGTTTTAAAAATAATAATGTCTGGTTAAAGTTAGGCAGCCTATCAACTGAGAAAGCAACAGAGAATGACAAAATAATTACAACTGAAACTTTTATTATGCAACCACAGATACATTTATACAAGTTATCTTCTCAAACGAACTCAAATAAAATCCAAACAGTTACAAACAAACTCGATGGCTGTTGGCTCATTTCCTAACGATAGACCAGTGGCTGTAATCACTACTAAATTATATCTCAGGTCACGACACAATGTAACCTACAAACTATTGAGCATACATAAACAGGTATTAATAAAAAAGAATCTTAACTTCATTCGATGCGGAAACACAATCACGTTACCGAAAACTGTTCTGTGATCCAAGGACAATCCACTAAAATTTTCAGTGGCGCTTTAACTCAAAACAGGAATCTCGTGAATATTCATGTAAGCTCCGCCCAGTGTCACTGAAATCTCAGACACCGAAATTTCATAACACCGGTCGAACCAGTTCACCAAATCGGTCTGAATCGTTCCAAACAGTTCACATCTCCAGTTAGCAAACACAAATCCACAAATTACTAAAGTTACTCACTTTTTGACGTGCCTGACACTACCTCTCAAAATAAACCAACATCCCGGAGTTATTCAGTTACTCCAACAGTACACTGACTTAACCTGCTGTGAAGAGAGAACTGATGATGATGGGCACGAGCAGCAGAGCAGCTGATATGAGTGCGCATGTGCGGCGTACACGAACGAACATACACGGCCTGTCACCGTTCTCGTTCTCGAGTCAAGAATCGGTTGCAACGGTTTTCGGATCATCAGTACACGACCGAGAACCGCTTCTTTCGGACATGTCCGATTTGAGAACCGGTGAGCTGATGATACTGCGCATGCGTGCAATTTTTCAAGAGAATGAAAAGCACGTTAGTTAAGTTTTGTTGAACATCGGGCAGTGTGATAATATAAAACATACTGGAAATATGTTTAAGACTTAATTAAAAATACAAAAAGTTTATTGTGCTTTTCCAAATACACCATAGCAGATTAATAGCATAAAATACTGTACATAATAAACTACATGCCAACATGAACATAATATTTTGTACACAGATCAAACTAATGTTCAGAAATAGTTCTACAAATTTATTTTTCTATATTAATGTTATTTAAAAAGCAATATAGTTAAAGTTGTGCAGTTGTGCTTTCAAGTTAAGTTTTTTTAAAGATTGGAAACATTTATTTGTTTCATAAATAATCCATGGACAGCTTATTTAATTTCTAAACAAAAATATGACGTATAAAAAAACAATAAAACATGACGTAATCAAACTACAGCGAGAGCAAACAAGCAACTCCTTTTGAATCGCTCTCGTGGTTCTCGAATCTCAATCTCGTTCTCGAGTAGAACCGGTTGCAACGGTTTTCGGATCATCAGTACACAACCGAGAACCGCTTCTTTCGGACGTGTCCGATTTGAGAACCGATGAACTGATGATACTGCGCATGCGTGATTCAGCGTGTGCTCTAAAGCTACAGAACAGTAACAGCACCGGCTAACTAGGACAACTGATGCTATGAGAGGACTCGAATGAGGGGCCAATCTGGCGAAACGTAAGTTTATTTCATTACAAATAAATCGTAATGTAAGAGGATCATGGTTTCTGCTCTGATGAAGACTAATTTATTCACTTTATAACTGTAAAACTTTGTTTGCCCACCACTGCCTGTATATGTCATGTGTTTGGATGCTTTAGATGCAAAACTAAATTGTAAGAAACGCTTCAGATTATAATGTTTTAGTTGACTGATGTTATGATTACTGACTTTATATATTTGAATGTGTTAATTTTTTCATCCCGGCCCGCGATAGACGACGTCATCGCGGATGACGTCATTACGTCGGAGCGTAAAAGAACCGGTGAACCGGTTTTTTCAACCGGTTTATTGAATCGAACTGTCCGAAAGAACCGGTTCGCGGAAAAGAACCGAACTTCCCATCACTATTCAGTACGAGAAATGAGGGCGGACTGGGGAGGGAGCCAAGATGGCGACTGAGTAACATGCATGTGCCAAAGCTCTGCATTCAACTTTAGTTAACAGAAGATTTAATATGTAAAAGGACACAAAATAACTACTTTATTGATCTGAGCAAGTCGTTTTTCATTCTTTCGGTTTCCTAACCTTTCAACGAGCGTGATGGATGTTGATAAACCTACTCGTGGTGCCATGCACTCGTACGCCAAGAAATCTCTGGATGCTGCGTTCAAAGTCAACGACGCTTCAAATGCCTCGGGGCTTAAAGTTCCCTTGCCTGAAACCCCTAAACCGCCTCCCAAAAAACAGAGCGGCATCGGATAATCAGGTTTCCAATTCGCATTTGATGGAAGTTTTGCAGAGAGTTGAAAATATGCAAACGGAAACTCTGAATCGTATGCAAACTCTGGAGGCAACGGTTAAAGACAATACAAGTTCGTTAAACAGCGTGACTGAGGCGCTTGAGTTTATGAGCAATCAAGTTGAAGAAGTATCAAGCAAGGTGAATGCATTACAGAACAGGGTGGAAACACTCGAAAAGGAGAACTGTGTGCTGCGTGACAAAAGCGAGGAACTAGACGCTTACAAAAGGAGGTGGAATCTGCGAGTGGCCGGTATTGCGGAGCAGAGAGGAGAAGATGTCCGGAAAATTCTACTCGACTTATTCGGCAAAGTGTCTCCGAAGATTGCAGACCAGCTTGTTTACACTCTTGATGTCGCCCACAGACTGGGCCCACGCTCTGAAGGAGCGCACTCGAGCCGTCGCATCATCGTACAGTTTCTGTCACGCAACGTCCGAGATAAAATCTGGAGGGATGCCAGAACCGCGGCCATTCTCAAAGAAAGGAAGATACGAGTTTTTGAAGACTTAACCCAAAGCACCAAAGACGCCAGGAACAAACTTTGGCCACTTGTTGAACGCGCACGAAAGGAAGGGAAGAGAGCAGGCTTCAGAGGCCCCTTCGCATATATCGACGGTAAAAGGATCTCTGCAAATGACCAGAAAGGCTGATTAAAGCTGTGGCATCTTCATCGATATTTCGTCGCACCAGTTGACTTTTGGTACTCACGGGTAGGCACGAACTGCTCCAGGCTTT
Organism: Culter alburnus; assembly: GCA_028476615.1. Lineage (NCBI taxonomy): Eukaryota > Metazoa > Chordata > Actinopteri > Cypriniformes > Xenocyprididae > Culter > Culter alburnus. Next base: position 8,497 of record JAOTNS010000347.1, read on the forward strand.
TTTTTTTTTTTTCCCCTCAAACATGATGGATAGACTTTAATTTAGCGTCGTTGTTCTTTTTTACATGATGGATCTTTTTTATTTTTATTTTGGGACCAATGCATTAATGACAATAATGGAATATTTCCATTTGAAGTTACGTTTTCAGCCGACCATATGCTCGTTCTGAAGAAGAATCCACAAACTGAATGTCTGATAGAGGAACGAAAGTGCGAATAAACAAACAAAATATGAATGGGAAGATAAGGGAGAAAGACTTGTACGCATAACTTACTATTGTTCTTTTGTATTGCAGAGTCAAGCGATCTGTTGCTTTTTTCGTATTATTCTAGAGAAGTTTCTTCTGTTCTAATTGATATCCTGTTCTGTACCTTGTTCGTTAGGTATTAGATACTCTTGTTTTCTTTTTTATGTCTTTGTCTCTATTTTCTTTAAATGCCAGGGGCTTAAAAAACAATGTCAAAAGGAAAGCTTTATTTCTGTTTTCTAAGAGGCACAAAGTAGATTTCTGTTTTTTTCAGGAAAGTCACTCTACATCTAAGGATATACCAAATTTTGGAGGTCACAGTAGGGCAATGAAATTTGGCTATCAGATGGGTCAGAACATTCTGCCGGAGTAGGGATAATGAGGTATAATTTTAATGGTAATATTCTGGAAACCAGTATTGATCCTTCAGGACACTTCTTACTAATGATAATTGTCATCAATCAGTTTATTTTAATTATTGTCAACATCTATGGATACAACTCTGTTGCAGAAAACTCTGATTTCTTTAACACGCTAGATCAAAAACTCTCATATGCATTAGGTAAATATCCTACTGCCTTTCTGATTTTAGGAGGTGATTTTAACATAACAAATGAATAACATGCTAGATAGGTACCCTCCAAGGAAAGCAGTTTCTCCAAATTCAAATCTTGTAGCATTTATGGATAAATTTGACTTGGTTGACATCTGGAGAGAAATGTATCCGGATGTAATACAGTATACCTGGAGTAACAAAGACTGTTCAAGGCGATCAAGAATTGATTATTGGTTGATTTCGAAAACATTAAGTAGTAATAATATCTCTATTAAATATTAGCAACAGCCCACTGACTGATCACAATGCTATTTATATGGTAGTTAATTTATCGCAAGTAGCAATTCCTACCTCCAAACTGTTGCTCTGGAAATTAAATAACTCCCTTCTTAAATACGAAAAGGCCAAACAACAGATTATTGAACTAATCCAAATTTACTGGGAAAGGGCTAAATCACAAAATAATTATGGACGTAATTGGGAGCTTTTAAAATATGAATTGGGTAAATTCTTAAGAAAATTTGGAAGTGAGATGGCAAAGCAAAAAAGATTAATAGAGGATGAAGTTCTTTCACAACTTTCTGCTTTATCATTTAAGGAACCACTGACAGACGTTCAAAGTGTTGAATATTCCAAACTACAAAATAAATTAGATGACATGTATAGATCCAAAGCTAAAGGAGCCTATGTTAGATCAAGGAAAAAATGGCTGGAAGAAGGAGAGCAGAATTCAGCCTATTTTTTTAGGTTGGAAAGATCCAATGCTGTGAACGCTTCTATTGATCGTCTCCGTACATGTCACGATCACGTCTGTTCCTGTCACATCCCGGACTACATTACCCATAATCCTCTCTGCCTATCACCTGCACTCAGTCCACCAATCACTATCACTAATCACCACACCCAGCTGCAGCTCATTACCAGGACTATAAAGGACTTTCACACACCACCTCACGGCGAAGTCTTGTTTAACACTGTTACAATTCCGAGCGTTATATCCTGTTTGCCTGTCTGTTACCAATCCTGCCTGTTTCCTGGTTATTGACCTGTTACTGCCTGTCCTGACCTTTGCCTTGTATACCGACCTGTGAGTGTTATCTGCCTGCCTCTATCTACTGCCTGTACCCTGACTACGACTCTGCCTGTCCCTTGCTGTTCCTGTTTGCTCCTGATTGACCCTGCCTGTACGACCACTCTTACTTCTAATAAAACGCTGCAATTGGATCCCTGCCTCAGTCCCGATTAGTTTCAGAAGACCTCGCCATACCAAGATCCAGCAGCTTTTCTGAGCATGTCCAGCCTCAGCATGGACCCAGCATGGTGTCTCGTCAGCCTGCGTCAAGGTAACAGTACCCTCAAGGCACATATCCAGAAATTTTTGGATATTGCTCATTCATCTGATCTGTCGGACTGTGCCCTCATTGACTTCTTTGTTTATGGATTAAACGAACCACTAAAAAACTGTGTACTCACCAGTGGTCCCCGAGGGGTCGTTCGTGGAATTCCTGGACTTTGCCTTGTTAACTGTTGGTTCGCGTTTTACTGTGGGTGTCGCGGAGGATTCCGACACCATGGTAAATCACGTATTGGCCGCCGCGCCAAGGAACACGCACGAAATGGCGGCTACCATCACAACAGCAACAGTTCACGCCCTCGCTGATCGCCCAGAGCCACGTCACATCTCCGCTGATCGCCCAGAGCAACGTCACGCCTTCGCTGATCGCCCAGAGCAATGTCACGTCGCCGCTGATCGCCCAGAGCCACGTCACGTCTCTAGATCAGTCAGGGAGCGGAGAAGACTACGTTCCAGTGTGGCTGATCCTCCGCTGACTTCAGCTCGAGCGGCTGGCATTCCGAAGCATCTGCCGGACGCTTCGCTCTCAAGCCTGCCGGACGCTTCACACTCAAGCTCGTTGGACACTACACTATCACGTTCGCCGGTTGCAACGCTCTCAAGTTCGCCGGTTGCAACGCTCTCAAGTTCGCCGGTTGCAACGCTCTGCCGTCCCAGAGCAGCCCGAGCCCGCTGCCGTCCCAGAGCAGCCCGAGCCCGCTGCCGTCCCAGAGCTGCCCGCTCTTTCTGATACGGCCACGGAGGCCGTCACCAAGCTGCCCACTCTCCCTGATATGGCCACGGAGACCGTTACCGAGCTGCCCGCTCTCCCCGATACGGCCACGGAGCATCCTTCGCTAACCTCTGCCCTGCTGCCAGAGCCACCTGAACTCCTTGCTCTGCCAGCACCACCCGAGCTCCTTACCCTGCCAGCGCCACCCGAGCGCCTTGCCCATGAACCCGCCAAGGCCTCCGTTGATTTCCCCAAGAACTTTTTGGGGGGGGGGGGGGGGCAGTATACCTAGGGGTGGGGAGCTTGTGGGTGGGGACCCTGCCCGGCCACTGCCGTCATCGGCCTTTGAACTATTATGGCCGTTTATGGACCCTGACCCGCCGTGGTTACCCAAGCCACCTGACCTGCCGTGGTTACCCAAGCCACCTGACCTGCCGTGGCCGCCCGAGCCACCTGACCCGCCGTGGCTTTCCGACACTCCGGACTCGCCATGGCTGCCTGTAACACCTGACCCGCCTTGGCTGCCCTGGAACTTGCATTGGAGACCCTGCTGATTGACCCTGCCTGTACGACCACTCTTACTTCTAATAAAACGCTGCAATTGGATCCCTGCCTCAGTCCCGATTAGTTTCAGAACAAATGACCAAGTTCTTGATAATCCTAAGGACATAGCTTCTTTTTGCTCTAAATTCTATAGTAATTTATATACATCAAGATATTGTAATAATTCTGCCAAATCCTTTTTTGAGTCTATTAATCAAAATAAAGTTATTTCTCTAGAGGACAAAGAAGCTTGTGATTACAATATATCCCTATCAGAAATTATGCAGGCTATTAAGAGTTTAAAAAATAATAAAAGTCCCGGCTGTGATGGTTTAACCTCTGAGTTATATAAGATGTTTGCTGATAACTTATCTCCTTTTTTACTAAAAGTATTTGAAGAAAGTTTTGATTTAGAAGTACTTCCACCTACAATGACACAAGGAGTTATCACCTTAATACCCAAACCCAATAAAGATAAAGAATGTCTAGAAAATTGGAGACCAATTACCCTCTTAAATAATGATTACAAAATTTTAGCCCTGATTTTAGCAAAAAGAATTAAAAACGTCCTTAACTGTATTATCGATGAAACACAATCAGGTTTTATGGAAAAACGTCACATTACAAATAATATTAGATTAGTCCTAGATATCTTAGATTACGAAGATCTCATCCTTAATGACAGTTACATGCTTTTCTTAGACTTCTACAAAGCCTTTGATTCACTCGAGCACAACTTCATATTTCAAGCTCTTACCAAATTTGGGTTTGGAGATTCATTTTGTAAAGCCATCAGGACATTATATAGAAATAATAATAGTGTTATTAAATTAAAATTCGGAACCTCACCTAGATTCAATTTGTTACGCGGCGTAAGACAAGGCTGTCCTATATCTCCATATTTATTCTTGCTTGCCTCTCAATTTTTAGCTCTGCATATTTCTAGTAGTAATTTACAAGGTATTACAATTGACGATAGACAAATTATTATTAGCCAGCTGGCTGATGACACCACTTTGTTTTTGAATGATGCCTCTCAAATTCCTTTAGCTTTAAGATTGATTGATTTCTTTTCCAGAGCTTCAGGTCTCTATTTAAATATTAACAAATGTGAGCTGATTTCTGTTAAAAGCTGTAATGCTCCCTCCATATGCAATATTCCTGTGAAAGATCAAGTTACATACTTAGGAATTGTAATTAATAAAGACCAAAAAATAAGATGTAAACTCAATTACGATCCTCTAATAATGAAAAACCCAAAAGAAACTAAATTCTTGGTTGCAGAGAGACTTGTCGATAAGAGGAAGAATTTTACTCTCTAAAGCCGAAGGATTGTCGAGACTAACGTATGCAGCTCTTTCCTTGGAGGTGAACAATAGAACATTAAAAAAGGTTGATAGCATGTTAAATAATTTTGTTTGGAAAAATAAAACCCATTTTATTAGAAAATCTGTACTGTTGAATCCACTAAAACAAGGGGGGTTGGATTTTTTTAGATTTTACTACTTTAAATAACACTTTTAAGATTAATTGGCTTAAAAATTTTCTTAATAATCCGTCCTCGCTTTGGAATATTATCCCGACCTATATTTTCTCTAAAGTTGGTGGCCTGAATTTTCTCCTACTCTGTAACTATAATATTACAAAGATCCCTGTCAAACTTTCTAATTTCCATAAGCAGATGCTCTTGGCTTGGTCCCTGATATACAAACACAACTTCTCTCTGCACAGATATTACTTATGGAACAATAAGGATATTCTCTACAAAAATAAGTCACTTTTCTTTGACAACTGGTTCAAAAATGACCTTCTGTTAGTTGGACAGCTTTTTAATTCACAGGGTAGACTTTATAACTATTCAGATTTTTTACAAAAATATAAAATTCCTATAACTACTAGTGAATACGCTATTGTTCTCAATGCTATTCCTTCTGGTGTGTCTTTTCTGTTGCAAGGTTCTACATTTCCATGGCCATGTACTCACTCTTTGAACCTAACTGACACAATGATTGGAAATGTGTGCTTTTCTGTAGAGCAAAATAAAAATAATTCTAAAATCAGAGCCCTCTTCCAGAGAGAGTTGATGACAATTCCTTATATAACACCATATTGGAACTAGATAAAAAAGTTTGAAGACAAACTTTAAGTTGGCTTGAAAAAGCATAGCCAGAAAGTTTGAAGAAGTTTTAAAAGTTTGAAGTTTGAAAGTTTAAGTTTTATTAGATAGATAGATAGATAGATAGATAGATAGATTGGTAGTTGTCACAGATGGATACTATGGAGTTTTTATAGAGTTATTAGCATGTTCTTAGCCCACTTTAGCACTTAGCTAATCACTATTAGCATGTAGCTATTCACTGCTACCATGTGTAGCATGTTGGAAGTCCAGTTTGCTAGCATGAGTCAAAAAGCCAACCCCCATGTCTCTACGATGTTCTGATGCAGAGATATAGGCATCGCTAAATGGTTGCTAGGGTACTCTGTTGGTTGCTAGGGAGTGGCTTGGCAGTTGCCATGATGATACTCCAAAGGCTGCTTGACAATATAACCAACCCCCATGTCTTTATGATGTTCTGATGCAGAGATATGGATCTTGAAAAACGGTTGCTAGGGTAATCTGGTTGGTTGCTAGGGAGTGGCCTGGCAGCTACCAATGATGATACTCAAAGGCTGCTTGACAATATAAACCAACCCCCATGTCTTTACGATGTTCTGATGCAGAGATATAGATCTTGCAAAACAGTTGCTAGGGTACTCTGTTTGGTTGCTAGGGAGTGGCTTGGCAACTGCAGTAATGATAAACCAAAGGCTGCTTGCCAGTATGAATGATATAACCAACCCCCATGCCTCTATGATATTCAGATTTGAAGATATCTGCCTATGCTTTGGGTTGCTAGGGTGCTATAAATGGTTGCTAAGCGTGGCTATGATGTCTTTAAGGTGATTTGTGATTGGCGGTTTGCTGCCTCGAGTCAAATGAGCCCACCCTCATGTTTGTACGACACTCCTATCCAAAGATATTCCTTTGATCTTTTTCAATGGAAGTCTATGGAACTTGTTGCTATGGTGCTCTATATGGTTGCTAGGGCGTGGCTTGATAGCTTCATAATGATCCTGAGAGACTGATTGGTCACCTGAGTGAAATGAGCCCACCCCCTTGTCTCTATGTCATTGTGTTCCAGAGCTATGTTCAATACAAAATCCCTATGTAATTTCCCATAGTAGGAAAAACCAGTACTTCCTGGTTCATGGGCACGACTTCACCATAGTATGTCTATGGGGCAACTTTGGCAGCTCTTGTGCCCCAGGGGTACAACTTACACCCCATTTTGAGCTATGGTCTGACAGAGCCTGTCAGCCCCTTCAATCGTGGTGACCCACATGTTTCTACGAAATTCTCGTTAGGAGCTATGACTCGTCAAAGTTTGTCACAATGCAAAGTCTATGGGATTTTTTTTCGCTACTTTTTCGCCCGCAGAACGAACATCGTAAACCCGATCGCTTATAAAAGTCCATAGCACCCTCTCCTCAGAGCCGGTCGATTTGACACCTCATTCATGGGTCTAGGACAAACGCTGCGGGAGGAGTAGCTGCAGAAAAAAAAGTGGAAGAAGAAGAAGAAGAAGAAGAACTAGAATGTACTTTCCTGAAGAAATGTGAATGGTGCTTCAGTGGCAAAACTCAGCACTCTTGATAGATGATGCTAACATAATTACCGTCCTGCTAGGATTTTTAGCAAGATGCTAACATGATTACATGTTGCTAGCATGATCGCTAAATGGTTGCTCTCTGTTTGGTTGCTAGGGATGGTTTGGCAGTTGCCATGATGATACTCCAAAGGCTGCTTGACAATATAAAACCAACCCCCATGTCTTTATGATGTTCTGATGCAGAGATATGGATCTTGAAAACGGTTGCTAGGTAACTGGTTGGTTGCTAGGGAGTGGCCTGGCAGCTACCAATGATGATACTCCAAGGCTGCTTGCAATATAAACCAACCCCCATGTCTTTACGATGTTCGATGCAGAGATATAGATCTTGCAAACAGTAGGTTGTTTGGTTGCTAGGGAGTGGCTTGGCACTGCAAGAATGATAAACCAAGGCTGCTTGCCGTATGAATGATATAAACCAACCCCATGCCTCTATGATATTCAGATTGAAGATATCTGCCTATGCTTTGGGTGCTAGGGTGCTATAAATGGTTGCTAAGGCGTGGCTATGATGTCTTAAGGTGATTTGTGATTGGCGGTTTGCTGCCTCGAGTCAAATGAGCCCACCCTCATGTTTGTACGACACTCCGATCCAAAGATATTCCTTTGATCTTTTTTCAATGGAAGTCTATGGAACTTGTTGCTATGGTGCTCTATATGGTTGCTAGGGCGTGGCTTGATAGCTTCATATGATCCTGAGAGACTGATTGGTCACCTGAGTGAAATGAGCCCACCCCCTGTCTCTATGTCATTGTGTTCCAGAGCTATGTTCAATACAAAATCCCTATGTAATTTCCCATAGTAGGAAAAACACAAGTACTTCTTCTGGTTCATGGGCACGACGTCACCATAGTATGTCTATGGGGCAACTTTGGGCAGCTCTGTGCCCCAGGGGTACAACTTACACCCCATTTTGAGCTATGGTCTGACAGAGCCTGTCAGCCCTTCAATCGTGGTGACCCACATGTTTCTACGAAATTCTCGTTAGGAGCTATGACTCGTCAAAGTTGTCACAATGCAAAGTATGGATTTTTTTCGCTACTTTTTCGCCCGCAGAACGAACATCGTAAACCGATCGCTTATAAAAGTCATAGCAACCTCTCCTCAATGAGCCGGTCGATTTGACACCTCATTCATGGGTCTAGGACCAAACGCTGCGGGAGGAGTAGCGTGCAGAAAAAAAAGTGGAAGAAGAAGAAGAAGAAAGAACTAGAATGTATTTCCTGAAGAAAGATGTGAAGGTGCTTGCAGTGGCAAAACTCAGCACTCTTGATTAGCATGATGCTAACATAATTACCGTCCTGCTAGGAGGTTTTTAGCAAATTCTAACATGATTAGCATGTTGCTGGATTATGATGCTAACACCCATAGCAGCTGCCAGCATGTTTTTAACAAGATTCTAATCATTTATCATAAGCAGCAACATGCTAACATGATTAGCATAATGCTAGCATGATGCTAGCATGATTACCATGTTGCTAGCATGATTTTAACAAGATGCTAATCATGTTAGCATAATGCTAGCAACATGCTAACATGATTAGCATAATGCTAACATGATGCTAACATATTACCGTCCTGCTAGGATGTTTTTAGCAAGATGCTAAACATGATTAGCATGTGCTAGCATATGCTAACACCCTTAGCATGTGCTAACATGTTTTAACAAGATGCTAATCATGTAGCATAATCTAGCAACATCTAACAATTGCATAATGCTAGCATGATGCTAGCATGATTACCATGTTGCTAGCATGATGCTAGCATGATTACATTTGCTACGACCATGATTAACAGAGCTAACATGTTAACATAATGCTAGTAAAACATGCTAATGATAGATAATGCTAACATTATGCTAGCATTAACCATGTTGCTAGCTGATTTAAAACAAGATGCTAACATGATTATATGCTGATTACATGACTACTACATGATGCTAACCCAATTAGGATGTACCAGCCTGATGCTAACACATTTTACTAGTTTGTGTCATGTTTAACCCTAAGCTAATCACTATTAGCATGTAGCTATTCACTGCTAGCATGTGTAGCATGTTGGAAATCCAGTTTGCTAGCATGAGTCAAAAGAGCCAACCGCCATGTCTCTACGATGTTCTGATGCAGGGATATAGGTGTTGCAAAACGGTTGCTAGGGTACTGTTTGGTTGCTAGGGAGTGGCTTGGCAGCTGCCAATGATGATACTCCAAAGGCTGCTTGACAATATAAACCAACCCCCATGTCTGTACAATGTTCTGACGCAGAGATATAGATCTTGCAAAATGGTTGCTAGGGTACTCTGTTTGGTTGCTAAGTAGTGGCTTGGAAGCTGCCAGTAATGATAAACCAAAGGCTGCTTGCCAGTATGAATGATATAAACCAACCCCCATGCCTCTATTATATTCAGATTTGAAGATATCCCTCTTTGCTTTGGGTTGCTAGGGTGCTCTAAGTGGTGCAGGGCTTGGCAATGAGTGTTTAAGGTGATCGTGATGGCCGTTTGCTGCCCCGAGTCAAATGAGCCACCCTCATGTTTCTATGACAACTCCTATCAAAATATACCTTTGATCTTTTCAATGGAATCTATGGAACTTGTTGCTATGGTGCTCTATATGGTTGCTAGGGCGTGGCTTGATAGTTTCACACAATGATCCTGAGAGACTGATTGGTTGCCTGAGTAAAATGAGCCCACCTCCTTGTCTCTATGACATTGTGATCCAGAGTTATGTTCAATACAAATCCCTATGTAATTTCCCATAGTAGGAAAAAACACAGTACTCCTGGTTCATGGGCAACGCTTCACCATAGTATGTCTATGGGCAATTTTGGGCAGCTCTTGCGCCCCAGGGGTACAACTTACACCCCATATTGAGGTATGGTCTGACAGAGCTTGCCAGCCTCTTCAAACGTGGTAACCCACATGTTTCTATGAAATTCTCGCTCGGAGCAATGACTCGTCAAAGGTTGTCGCAATGCAAAGTCTATGGGATTTTTTTCGCCCGCCGGACGAACATCGTACACCCGATCGCTTATAACAGTCATAGCACAGGTCTCCTCAATAAGACGGTCGATTTGACACCTGATTCAGGGTCTATTACAAAAAATGTGGGAGGAGTAGCGCCCAAACTTTTGTCCAGAAAAATAATTATAATAATAAGTATGAGCAATAATAATAATGGATGCTTTGCCTTTGGCAAGCACCATTAATAACTAGAATGTACATTTCCTGAAGAAAATGTGAATGGTGCTTGCAGTGGCAAAATTCGGCACCGGTTGCTAGGCGGTTGCTAGGGTGTTCTGGGTGGTTGCTAATGTACCTGGGTGGTTGCTAGGGTGGTGCTAGGCAGTTGCAAGGGTATTGGTTGGTTGCTACGGTGTTGCTAGGCGTGTTGCTAGGGTGTTCTGGGTGGTTGCTATGGTAACCTGGGTGGTTGCTAGGGTGTTGCTAGGAAGTTGCTAAGGTACTTGGGGTGGTTGCTAAGGGTTGCTATGCGGTGTGCTAGGGTGTTGCGGGTGTTGATAAGGGTGGTGCTAGGGTGTTGCTAGGTTCTTAGGTAATTGGGGTGGTTGGCTAAGGTGTTGCTAGGCGGTTGCTAGGGTGTTCTGGGTGGTTGCTAGGCGGTTGCTATGGTAAGCCTGGGTGGTTTCTAGGTGTGTGCTAGGCACTACGGTACTTGGGTGTTTGCTAAGGTGTTGCTAGGCGGTTGCTAGGTGTTCGGGCGTTTGCTAGGCGGTTGCTATGGTAACCTGGTGGTTGCTAGGGTGTTGCTAGGCAGTTGCTAAGGTACTTGGGGTGGTTGCTAAGGTGTTGCTAGGCGGTTGCTAGGGTGTTCTGGGCGGTTGCTAGGCTATGGAACCTGGTGGTTGCTAGGGGTGTTGCTAGGCAGTTGCTAAGGGTTACTTGGGGTGGTTGCTAAGGTGTTGCTAGCGGTTTTGCTAGGTAGGTGGCTACCTGGGTGTTGCTAGGGTGTTGCTAGGCGTTCTAAACTTGGGGTGGTTGCTAGGGTGTGCTAGGCGGCTTGCTAAGGGTGCTGGTGGTAGTGGTGGGTTGCTATGGTAACCTTGTGGTTGCTAGGGGTTGCTACGGTGAATGGCTGGTGGTTGCTAAGGTGTTGCTAGCGGTTGCTAGGGTGTTCTGGGGTGGTTGCTAGTTGCTATGGTAACCTGGGTGGGTTGCTATGGTGTTACTAGTGGTTGGTAGTTGTCACCGATAGTTACTATGGAGTTTCTATATAGTTTCTTAGCATGTTCTCAGCCCACTTTAGCCCTTAGCTAATCACTATTAGCATGTGGCTATTCACTGCTATGTGTAGCATGTTGCAAGTACAGTTTGCTAGCATGAGTCAAAAAGCCAACCCCCCCATGTCTGTACGATGTTCTGATGCAGAGATATAGATCTTGCTAAACGGTTGCTAGGTAACTCTGTTTGGTTGCTAGGGAGTGGCTTGGCAGCTATCAATGATGATACTCCAAAGGCTGCTTGACATATAAACCACCCCCATGTCTTAACAGATGTTCTCTGATGCAGAGATATAGATCTTGCTAAACGTTTGCTAGGGTTCTCTGTTGGTTGCTAGGGAGTGGCTTGGCAGCTACACTGATGATACCCAAAGCTGCTAACAATATAAACCAACCCCCATGTCTTTACGATGTTCTGATGCAAAGATATAGATCTTGCTAAACGTTGCTAGGGTACTCTCTTTTTGGTTGCTAGGAGTGGCTTGGCAGCTGCCAGTAATGATAACCAAGGGCTGCTTACCAGTATAAAGATATAAACCAACCCCATGCCTCTATGATATCCAGATTTGAAGATATTCCACTATGCTTTGGTTGCTAGGGTGCTCTAAATGGTTGCTATGGGCGTGGCTATGAAGTCTGAAGGTGATTTGTGATTGCCATTTGATGCCCCGAGTCAAATGAGCCCAGCCTCATTTTTCTATGACACTCCTATCAAATGTTCCTTTGATCTTTTTCAATGGAAGTCTATGGAAATTGTGCTATGGTGCTCTATATGGTTGCTAGGGCGTGGCTTGATAGCTTCACCTTGATCCTGAGACACTGATTGTTTGCTGAGTGAAATGAGCCCGCCCCCTTGTCTCTATGACACTGTGATCAATAGTGAGTGAGTGAGAGAAAGGTTCTAAGGGCCTGCGTGTGTGAGTGTGTGTGAGAAAGTGACAGTTGAAATTCAAATTTCTGAAATTCCGCCATTGAAAGTCAATGGGACTTTTTGGCCGCTTTTTCGCCCCCTGTGCGAACATCGTTGGTCCGATTGCTATAAAAGTCATAGCACACCCACTCCTCCATGAGCGGTCGATTTGACACTCATTCATGTGTCTAGGACAAAACTTGCGGGACGAGTTCCGCGCAGACGAAAGTGTCCATAATAAGAAGAATACAAACTAGAATGTACAGTTCCTGAAGAAAATGTG
>JAOTNS010000348.1:0-40449 GCA_028476615.1 Culter alburnus
CAATCAGAAAGAACCCAATGATCCCTTCAATCAGATCTTTCTGACTCGACTCGACCTGATAATCTGGACTTTTATCTCTGTCTGTAGATTTGATTTGATTCATTTGAATCTGTAACGTGAGACACGAGAGAGCAGGATCCAAATGCAGCTTAAAGGGAATTAGTTTCAACCCAAACAGAAAATAATGTCATTAATTACTCACCCATCCACGTCGTTCCCACCCGTAACACCTTTAATTAAGATATTTTGTGTTGAAATCATGGGCCTCGGCTCAGTGAGGCCCTGCATAGCCAGCAATTGACATTTCCTCTCTCAAGATCCATTAATGTACTAAAAACATAATTTAATCATTCATGTGAGTACAGTGGTTCAATAATATTATATAAAGCCACGACGAATATTTTTGGTGCCAAAAAAACAAAATAATGACTTATATAGTGATGGCCGATTTCAAAACACTGCTTCAGGAAGCTTTCGGAAGCACAAATGACTCCTCACCCCTGCTGATTTGCTACAGATTCATTTGTGCTTCCGAAGCTCCTGAAGATATATTTGTTCATGAAGATATGCGATTACGATCCCAGAGTTTTCGTTCGTACTTTCTGGCACAAATCTCGTCGCGGGGGCGGGGCCATCAGTGGTTGTGTTCTCATTGGCTACTGAGTTTTTTGATTGACAGCTTCTTTCTTGACCTGGAAGTGAAGACGTCAGCGTTGTGTTTACAATTACGTGTGGAGGTGAGCGTCTGTAAGCGGCTTGTCTTTATTTCATTTAAAGATATGAGTTTTGTTTTTTGAATTTATCTGTATTTATCTGAGCTTCTACTTTTCAACATAAACTTTTAGAGCGTGAGAGATCAAACGCGATAATGTCTTGAGGTTTACTTGTACATAAAGGTTATAATCTGAAAATATTGCATAATGTCCAGTGTTTTCGGAGAATATTTGATTATTTCTGATGATTCTTCTCTATTGTTGGTCTGATTAGGTTGTGCTGTTACAATTTAAAGACATATCATATACATGTATATAGTCACCGTCAAGAAAGTCTCACTCCAACCAGGTAATCAAGGTTGGCAACCATGGCCATCACTCTACCCATTGTTAGCATATGCACATACACCATCATATTAATGATCACTCATTCTGAAGGATTCAAAATATGAAAATAACAGTCGTGTCACTGCGGCATACACACAGGTATCAAATTGAAAGTGTTGGATGCAATTATGTTGTGAAAGGAACGACCAGAATCCACAAAACACTAACTGCATATTCATGTAATGCACAGTATTCTCATGATATACAGTACATTACTGTAAAAATGCACAAGCACCTATTATAGAATACATGTGTAGAATTCATAAATCATTTTATTACCATTTTTTTAAATATAGTGAATAAACTGTATTAATGAATGGAATGAAATGTTCATGTTGTCTGAATACATTTTGGTTTGACTGTATGACTTTCTTTCTCCACATAAGCACAAATCTTTAAGAAAATAGTCCATCTCTGTGTCATCTCATAAGTGACTGTAACCCATACACGTATGATGGTTGATGGGAAACGATTGTTAATAATTAAAACAGTTCAAATTATTAGTATTTTTCTCATTATTGTTTCACTTCAGAAGACATTGATTCATCCACTGGGGTCGCATGGATTACTGTGTCTTTAGGACTCGAAGACATGTATTATTTTCCTAAATCCTAATTCATGTTTATCTGTAGAAAGAAAGTAATAGCATCATGGACGGCATGAGGGTGGATAAACATATAGAATTTTTTTGGGGTGAACTATCACTTTAACATTCATATGTTGTTGGTCTGCTAATCCAAGATCAGTATGGACTAATAAGATAAAGTACAACCCTCTTGTGTTTGTGAACTGTGTCTTGTTTTAAATCTAGAGCTCCAAAAAAATTAAAATATTTGCATAATATCAGGTGTCTGAAGATCAAGATCCCAGTCAGTCAAGGTGATGTGTCTGAACAAATAAGATTCTTGTCTGATGGGACAGTGGATCTCTGGGGCTGCCACTCCCTCCTCTGGTCAGCATCAGAATTTTGTTAATGGAAAAGTTGCTCCACTCCTGGAAAATAAGAAATCAGATGTATTATAATCTAACAAACAAACTGCTTTGAATTCCACATAACAAATTATGCAGACTTAAAATATTTATTTCAAACAGATTATATATAATTCAGCCATAATTACTTTCATGTATTAGGTTTGCATTTGGCCATACAGTACTGTGCAAAGGTCTTAGCTTTGTTGTTTTAGCAATGTTTTACCCATGTTTATTTTTTGGTCTTTATTACAAGGCAAACAGAAATACAGGAAATATGCACGCAAAAAAACAGAACAACATTGATTCTATAAGCAAAAATCATATTTAACGTGACCTCCTAGACTTCCAGTTTTTCAAAGGAGAAACTTCTGATCAGATTTTGAAGTTTTCTTGGCCTTCCAGTCACTTTCCATTCCATTTAGGTTTGAGAGAACCAGGTTCTCACTATTACTCAGTGTAAGGAGAGGTCACTAAATACTTGCCACTTTAGCCTGTAGAAGTCTTTTTTTTCTGTTTTTTAATAATGCTTACAAATTTAAAGTATTTCCTGGTCATATTCTAATAAGAAGTCTGAAAAAAAATTATATGGTCACTATACCATTGCTAAAACAACATCTAATGGTGTCGTAAGACTTTTGCACAGTACTTTATATGTATTATTATTAAAGACTACCTTTTCCCCTTTAAATATGATCTAATCCAAGGCTGTATGTACAGTACATAACATCCTGTAATGTTGGTTAAATCAAGACAACACTGCTGTATAAAGTGGGCTCTAAATGAGCTCTAAAATACCTCTCCATCTGAAAAAGAAAAGCAAGTAATGTTACTTATATTGATTTTGTAAACGTAAAAAATACTGACTTACCGCGAGTATCCAGATAACGACGATGATAATGATGATTATATCATTCGCCTGTGCTAGGCCTAAGAAATCATCTCACCATAGTAGCAGCAGCTACAGATAAAATAATAAAAACACCTATCTTTACATAACTAAATGAAATAAGAAGCTGCTTACAGACGCTCACCTCCACACATGTAATTGTAAACACTGACGTCTTCACTTCCAGGTCAAGTAGAAGCTGTCAATCAAAACTCAGTAGCCAATGAGAACACACCACTGCTGGCCCCGCCCCCGCGAGACATTTGTGTCAGAAAGACGAACGAAAACTCTGGGATCGTAATCGAAAACTTCAGAAGCATAAATGAAAACTCTGGAAATGCTTTTGTAAGTAAAGATCAGTGAAAGAAAGAAAAGAAACTGTTAGCAAAACATGCAGTGTATTAAAAACAAAGTCAAACATTTTGCCTGCGATTTATTTTTTTAAGTTTCAAAGACATTTTATTCAGATTCAATTTATATTTTTATTAGTTTTTTTGAAAAGTTACGTTCATTATTTTTGGATCAAATGTAATTCCATACATCATGCACCTCCTATCTCTTTGAATGGGGAAACATCAAATTCTCCAAAACTGTTCAACAACATTACGATTAAATTTCATATTTGAAATCACCAATCAAATCAATCAACAACTGTCTCATAATTTGTTTTCCAAATGCTCGAATCATGACAAAAAAACCCGGTATTTTTCAGGCTGGTTCAAGCCAATGCGCATGCGCAGACGTAAATGTCTCCTGTGCCTCATGTCGGAGACGCGCGTCTGACTGTTTCTATAGAAACCGGAGCTTCTAAGGGCCGCTGCAGTGACTCGATGACTTTACCAGTCGGTGATTGGCTCTTATTTTTTAGAAGGCAGGATTTATTCCGCCATATTGCGCGTTTCACTTTCTCCCATTCAAAACAATACGAGTGACACGTCTTTGCGTCTAAAAACCGCTCAGGAGTGGTTTTAAAAAAAAAGCGCAGCGTAGAACGCGAGGGTCTCGAGACGCGCTTTTGTGACGTGAGGCAATAACGACAATAACGGAAATAATAGAAATAGGCAAACAGCAGAATTGATCTGTGTGAACGGCCCCTTATTCTGTAGTCTTTGTATCAGATAGAAGTGCATTTTCTTCATAGTACCATTAAAATGCATTTGACAGCCATGTGACACACATAGCTGAATGAGACGTGGAAAGAGCTTTAAAACAAATCCAAACTTGACAGATAAGAAAAGCATGTAAAAGAAGTTATGGTTTACAGACAAAATTCCATCATTAAAACGAACACTACAATACAGTCACCATTTAAACAAATCTCTTGGAAACATACCATGCACTTGACATACCTGACGGGTACATTTGGCACAGTCATATTGAGATAGCTGTACATACAATCTCTCAGCATGTTTGTGTTTTTGTGTGTGTGTGTGTGGGTGTGTGGCCAACTAACCGTAACTAGTTTGTACGTAAAACTTCGTGGTGCCAACTTTAGTTGGCGTCGTCGGCAACCGGAAAAGTGAAAGGTGCCTATACGTCGCCACAACGTAACTTGTGTGACGTTGCCATTAGTAACTGCGACGTCGTGGCAACGTTGTGTATCAATAGTTGTGTGTTGGTCATCAGTTGGTAATTCTTATATTTATTTATTTTTCTATGGGCGGACATGCAGTAGTTTAACCTAATTTATGTCCTCATTTGCCCAAACTAATGTAAAGGCTATTCCAACAGCTGTGAACGATGAATGCAGACTCGAAATGAATTCAATTCATTTATTTTGAAAAACACACAGAACATGAACAAAACTCCAAATAAAAATAATAAAATACACTCAAACTATAAATAAAACATATAGCCTACAGCGAAACATAAAATAAAGCATTCAAGACTTTTTGCTCTCAGTATCATTAAAACATATGCTATGCTAACGTAACATTTTGCTAACATATATTTCAGACGATCAAGGAAATCACAGAGGTAAAAATATTAACAAAAGTACTTAAAGTAGACTGTGGGTAATGTTACTTAACCAATCTGACGCAGTTGTTGAACTTTATTGTTAAAACTGACGAGAAACACGGAGAAACGTTGACGCTGTCCTCTCCAGCAGCTTGAATGTTTTCCCGGTTGCCATGGCAACTCTAACGGCCACCGCACTAACGTAAACAAACATAAAAAAAAGGTTTTGCGTCTTTCCAAAGTTATTTTACAAAAAACTTTTTTATTCGTTGTCACCTCGGAAAAATAATTCTTCTCTCAGAAAAATTAACTTTACACTCTTATCAACATACTGTGGGCACGCGCGCGCTCCATTTGTGGAGGCGCGCGCTGTATGTCACGTCACTATATATAAAAAGCAGTCATCCATACTCTGATTTGGTGAAAAGAAACATTTTTTTTTCTTAAGGGACATTTCAGTCTTGTGTCTGACATTTAATTACACGTTTTATATTGCAAATTCTGGTAATAATAACATATAAAGAATGTGTAAATGATGGTAATGAAATTACGAGCACATGACGTTGCTGTTACGTTGCCAGTAAGTCATGGAATGACCATTATATTACGAATAGAGGACGTATCTGGAACGTTCTTGGTAATCTTATAACGTTAGGAGAACGTACTGACGACGTTGTGAGATGGTAATCTGAAGGTAATGAAATTACTGGCATGCGACGTCGTAGTTACTTTGTCAGTAAGTCATGACATTACCAAAAAAGTACGAATACATTACGTAACTGTTACGTCGTGTGTTAGCTGGGTGTGTGTGTGTCTGTATGTGTGTTGGAATGTTATCTGGCACTTAGTCCACATGAGGGGCCCTTTGACATCCCAAGAGCTAGGAAATGGGGCCCTCTGTTTTACCACAGAGGGTCCACAAAGATGCCAAAGTCACAATCACTCTGAGACCAGCCGGAGCCAATTCGTGATTTGCATGCAGAGTTCAGGAGGCTAAAAGCGTTCTGAAAATTCCAGCTGATTGACTACGCCGGATCTATCCAGACACTACAGCGACGCTCCTGCAGACACTGTCAACATGAAGAACAGAGGTCCAGCTCTAATGTTCATGAGTGTAGAAAAATTAAATATACAATGCATAAATATGTTGACAATCCTCTAGATCTGTTGGCTCTGAAGGCAGATTACAAACAATCAGTGTCGTCTCTAGATGTTCTGGACTACTGTATGTCTTCCATTGGGACAGGCTCATGTTCAGTGTTCTTCTGCTGACGTTTGTGTTTCCAGATGACAGCAGATATAACCAGAACCAGAAGCAGAGCTCCAATCACACACACCACAATAATCACAGACGCTACAGCAGAGAGGAGGAAAGAAGAGAACAGAGTTTTAAATGTTTTTTTCTTTTTTAAACTCACTGCTTAAAGATTTTGTAAAGTTCTCAGTGTCTCCTGTTTTACTTACTACGATGTTCAGTTTTGTCAGTGTCTATTTTTCACACTAATCCTTTACTAGGTCCTGTAGAGAATATCACAGGTTACTCACACAGTTTAGCATTTACTGTTTAAATCATGATTAATAAATGTCAGCTGTAAAATGAGGTCAAATATTTGATCTTCTCTCACCTGTGACTGTGACTGTGATCCAGATTTCTTCTTCAGAGTCCAGAACTCTGTATGTTCCAGCGTCAGAGACTGTAAAATTACTAATGGTCAGATTTCCATCTCTGTCGGTCAGTCGATCACTGCTGACCCCGTGACCTCTCGTCCACACCTCTGTCCACTCTCCACTGGAGTTTTTCTCCACTTTATCAGCATTGATCAACAGAACATCCAACTTCAGCTGCTCTCCTGTTTTCACAGAAATCTCATCTGAGGAAAAACAGAAAGACATTAGTCATTATTATAATGATGTCAATCAATCAAGGACAAAAACCCATATTGGAGACGACTAATCTTATATATTAGACAGGATGAGTCTCATTCAGTGTCTCTATCACAGGCCCTCATGAAGATCAACACAATTACTAAAGGAAATCCAGAAACTCAGTTTTGACTTTACCATGAATATGAAGATGATACTGCAGGGTTTGTAGCTCCACTTTTCCCTGATTATTATAGTAATAAACTCTCAGAAAGTATTTCACATGTATATGTACATCTTGTGGACATGAAAAACATCTAATAAAAAAATGAGGTTTTTTTTAGACTCATTTATACATTAAAGAAGAGCAATATCAAGTGGATACATTGTTTTTTTGCTCAGTGGAACATAATTCAGGTCTGAAGGGATTAAAGGGTTAGTTCACCCAAAAATGAAAATAATGTTATTAATTACTCTCCCTCATGTCGTTCCACACCCGTAAGACCTTCGTTCATCATTAGATTAAGATATTTTAGTTGAAATCCGATGGCTCAGTGAGACCTGCATAGCCAGCAATGACATTTCCTCTCTCAAGATCCATTAATGTACTAAAAACATATTTAAATCAGTTCATGTGAGTACAGTGGTTCAATATTAATATTATAAAGCCACGAGAATATTTTTGGTGCACCAAAAAAAAACAAAATAACGACTTATTTAGTGATGGCCGATTTCAACACACTGCTTCAGGAAGATTCGGAGCGTTATGAATCAGTGTATCGAATCATGATTCGGATCACATGTCAAACCGCTGAAATCACGTGACTTTGGCGCTCCAAACCGCTGATTCGACACAAAAGATTCATAACGCTCTGAAGCTTCATGAGGAAGCAGAGTTGAATCGAAACAGAATCACAAAGGTTTTAGCACACAAAGGAATTAACGAACGGTCCTCCGTTCTGAATCAACAAACACTGGATGATGGAGGATTACACACTGTTCTCAATGACCGACCCATCACCAAAATGTCTGAAGATCCAAATGATCTTGAAGCACTTTCCCCCAATCATCTTTTTACAATGTACTCTGATTTAAAAAAAAGGGGGTCAATAGTAATTGTGTTAAAATGTATTGATGTATAATGAACTGTTTGATGGCTCCTTATGTAAATATATGAATTGAATTGTTTATGTTATCATTAAGAGTCAATGCTAACACTGGTAAAGACTGTCAGGCCCTGTCTCAAATGGCTCAATTCTACACACTTTCAGTCTTGTGGATTTACAATGGCTGCCTTGTGCATGTGTCCGTTAAGTCCACGCTTTCTCCGATGGTAAGAGATGTGACCATCAACAGTTTATCTTCAATAGAATATTTGCTTTTTAGTAGAAAGGCTAAGTTAAGTTTGGAGTTTTATTTTTGCCTTTGTTTTATTCTGTTGTTTGCAGATGTGGATTGCATACGACATTCCCATGGGTAAGGACAATGACTTTATTTTGAACGCATCAGAAACAGACTTCTACAAACCACATGCATTAAAGATCAGCAGAAACAGCAAATTACTGAATATTAACCACAAATGATTATGATTGTTTGAACTTTGCCACAACTGAAGATCTGTTCAACAGAACCACATCTGAACCACACTGGTGAACCTCCATCAGCGCTGACACAGAAACACTGATTAATGGTGACAGATTGTACACTAAAGCACACAAATGTGTCATTTAGATGATGTTTCACTAATCATACAGATTTTTGAGTGAATTTTACAAGAGAGAGTTCAGAAGTGTGACTCTCATCACTGTCACTGCAGAGGTTCACAGCACATGCTGAAGACCTGTCGAGAGAGCGTTACAATACAAGATAGAGCAGAATATAATAGATGATGAACACTAGTTTGAGGAGAAACTAAGACTTTCTCATGCTGTATTAGGGTGAATTAAGGATGATTGGGACAGTTTTTGAATTTCCACATTGTGCAAGGTTTCTAGTCATAAATAAAAAACATCAGAAGAACACATTTTCTTCTTTTGGTATCATTTGGGTGATTGTGACAGAACATCTTTAATTGATTTAGGGGAATGTGAACATATACTATATTGCACATGTTCATATTTTGATATAATTTTATATGCAATATTTCCTTTTCTGTTCATCATCATTAAGAGTCCATGTTTATGTTTACTTCATGTTTACTGTAACACGGTTCGTAGATGTGGGAAGGAGGAGGGCGGGAACCGGCGAACATTTAACAAAACTTTAATATAAAATAAACAAAGACCAAAACAAAAGTAATGCCGGCAGACCCTCGCGGACGTCTGCTGGCCACAAAAACATAATATAACACAACATAAAATCCATACCTGGTCCTTGCCTGCCCTGCTCGCCACATTTACTTTCTCAGTTTATAATCCTCATCCTCAATTCATACAGTACACATGATGTAACTGAGGTAAAAGAAGGCTTGAATACTGAAAGCCCTTGTTGTGCTTTCCGTTAACAGCCGCCTGTAACAGTGAGAAACTAATGTTCATGGCAGTGTATTTTTCCGGGATAAGTAGCCAGGTCTGTCCTCAAACCTCTCCATTACATGGCTTGAACTCACACACAGTCAATGTGGCAGGTCCACCTGACCTGTGTGTCTCTGGACTGTGTGCAGTAAACCCACACTGACACGAGGAGAACATGTGAACTCCACACAGAAGAGACTCAGACTGAGATGAACCGAGGATCTTCTGCTGTGAGGAGACACTGAGACCATCTGAACCCCTGCAGATACTGTCCACATGAAGAACATCCAGCTCTAATGTTCATGAGTGTGTTCATTCATGTTGACAATCCTCTAGATCTGTTGGCTCTGAAGGCAGATTAAAAAACAGTCAGTGTCGTCTCTAAGATGTTCTGGACTACTGTATGTCTTGCATTGGGACGGTCTCATGTTCTGAGTTCTTTTTCTGACATTTGTATTTCCAGATGAGAGCAGATATAACCAGAACCAGCAGAGCTCCAATCACACACAGCAAAATAATCCTAGATGCTACAGCTGGAAGGAGGAAAGAGAACACAGATTTATTAAAAATGTTTTGTTCTTTTATAAACTCACTGCTTAAAGATTTTGTAAAGTTCTCAATGTCTCCTGTTTTACTTACTACGTTGTTCATCTGTGTGTGGTTTTTCTGTAGAGGAGATTGAAATGTTACTCACACAGTTTAGCATTTACTGTTCAAATCATGATTAATAAACATCAGCTGTAAAATAAACTCAAATATTTCTGATCATCATATCATTGTAATGGTCAGGTTTAGAAAAGCCCATATTGGGGACGACTGATCTTATATATTAGACAGGATGAGTCTCATTCAGTGTCTCTATCAGAGTCCCTCATGAAGATCAACACAATTACTAAAACACAATTAATAAAAAAAATGTTTTGACTTTACCATGAATATCAAGTTGGTACTCCAGAGTGTGTCGCTGCACTTCTGTCTGATCATTTCTGTAATAGACTCTCAGAATGTATTTCCCAGCATCACTGAATCTCAGATCCTTGATGACGACGTCACATGATCCATTTTTGAAAATCCTGCCATCTTCTTCATTTTGACAAATATGAATAATTTTTGAAAATCTGCTTAAAGCGATATCTGAAATGTTTCTGTCTTTAAATGCAGCCTCCTTGTTCCCCCGTCACACATCGAGGAGAGGATTCTGTAAACAGACAGAAAAATATTAATTCAATACTGAGTATCAACACTGTACAAGTTTTCCTTTTCTTTGTCAAGTTGCAAAACAAAAGAAATCAAACTCAAACATTTAATCAAGCTCTAAAACACTTTTTCCAGGATCTAAACTCTATCCAGCACAAACCCCTTCCTTCATCCACACAATATTCTGGAGTTATTTGACTGGATTTGATTTTGCTCCAGATGTTTCTCAGTCTCCACACACACTCCTGACACTGAATGAGCCAATGAGCATCTCCAGACGGGTTACTGAACCAAAGAACCGCTCCCAAATCAACCAATCAGAGAACCCAATGATCCACTTCAATCAGATCTTTCTGACTCAGACTCGACCTGAAAATCTGACTTTATCTCTGTCTGTAGATTTGATTTGTCTTTACATGACGTTACAGATTCAAATGAATCAGAGACATGAGTAAATACAGCTTAATATTTTAATTATAACAACAAGATAAACCAATCCATATTGTATACTGACACCACATGAAAGAAAAGGACTAGAAAAGAACACAGAAAACACACAAACACTTTAAAATACAGGTTCATTATTTCAAGCAAAGTCACTTTGAGCAAAATAGAAACAATCGACAACATGGAACTGAAAATCAAAGATTGTTACAATTTATCAACAAATATTATACTGACCGATATAATGTATCAAACACAACAACAGCAGCAGATTCAAGCATCTGAACCTGATGAGAAACAGAAGTTTGTCACAGATTCAGAATAATAATCGCATTTATACAGAGATAAAAACGCTTTCTGAGCAGTAAAACATTACTAATTCACTTATGCTGAAATATGACAAATGAGGATATGCCCTGAAGAAAAAAAAAAAAAAAAAGCATAAACCAGCTCAAACCAGAATACCAGCTTCAAAACCTACCTTACCAGCATATGCTGTTTTTCAGCAGGATGACATGATAAAAAGTAAAATAAGAAACATCAAACTATAATCTCTTTGGTTTTATAATGATTCCTGTGTAACACTGAACATGATCAAACTCCAACAACAGTCTTTATAATTATATTGTAATGTCTGCTGTGTTCTCAAGTGAAGGGCGATGATCTAAATGCAAGCAGTTTATTCCACACTAAAACAGTCACATGAATACAAACTTGGTTCCAGGCATGACAAAGTAATCCACAGGTTTGCAAGGCATGTCCAGGCATGGCAATGACATAAACTCCAGACAAGGCATGAACACCATGAAAGAACTACACACAAACACTCAAACAATAACTAACCAATGCAGACTAAAACAGGGACCTATTTATACAGAGAAGGCTAACGAGGTAACAAGTGGGCGGGGAAAATCGTCATGGAAACTAACAAGGAAGTGAGGACAAGCACAAGGTGAAGACAGACATGACAAGACAAGAATATACTTCAAAATAAGAGTCCTGAACTCAGACACGCCCGTACTGAGTTCCTTACATATATTTAATAACCCCATAAATAATAACAAAACATCATCATAATCGCTGTAGGCCTGTGGATTCATCATGTCGGCTTTTTTATAAACGGAAACACAAATATTGGTAAATTAACATAATACTGCATGATGTTCAGTAAAAATGTGGATATTCAGAGTGAGTTTGATCTGCTCGCTGTTGTTTGTTGTGTTTGGACGAAAGGTAAAAATAAAACACTGAGATAAAACTGAACAAACTTCATGAAGATGCAACAACAAATAATCCTTAAAACAGACAAATACGTTTAGAAAAATGATTATTCATAATTCATTTTTATTCTAATCCATTGACGTTGTGTTTATTTGAGATCTTTTACAGTGATTCAGTCAGATAATATCATAGTACTTTAATTGATTACCATAATTATTTACCATAGTACTTTAAATAATACCATAGTTTATATCTAAAACAACATTACTATAGTATTGTGTCTCAAACAGCATGTTGTGTAATTGAACATTTTGGCTCATTTTTTGTTTGTTCTGTTGATTATCAGGTTCATCTGTGTGTGTTTTTGTAAGATTAGATGAAACTAGATCTTAATTCAGTTTAATTAGTGATATTAATTAGTGTATTAATGATTTATGTGTGCTGCTGTTTCATACAGAAGACCTTTAAACTCATAACCTGCTCTTGGTTTTCTTGATCATATTTTGAATTAAAATGAATATTAATCTCAATCTAGATCAACTGAATGTGAACTGATTTAACTGATTTACAGTCACAGCGTTACAGATATTTGACAATCTATTAGTAAATAACCTTGAAAATTGATCAACATTATTTTTTTAATTAAAACAGTATAATGTTTTTCTTTCTGATTGGTTCATTTGCTCTTCCAACATTTTAATTTGTCGCACCACAAAAAGTGATAAATTGTATTTTAAAAAGGTTTGAGATTTGGATGTTCTGGGTTCATTCCAACTCCGATGAACCCAAGGTGCTTTGTGTACTTTATCCCTAAACTTCTTCATCGAGATCTTCAGTGTCTTCATCATTTTTTCTTACACCTTGTCACACGTTTACATGACTTTACTATAGTAATAACTATAAATTATACATAATTACATCTAATTAAACTCTAATCAAACCCTAATCCTGCTAAACCTACAGTAAGTACACATAAATCATTAATATTCTTCAGTGTAATAAAGTTTTCTTTATTAGAAATCTCTTTACTAATAATAATGAATTAGGTTTGTATGTTGTTATTGTAACTCTATAAATTCCTAAACGAGCTTTAGCAGGAACATGAGGGCATGTGCTGATGATCTCTCTGCTCTGCTCTCCTCAGGTGTCTCTGGAGCTGAACCCCGGTCTGAAGCCTCCCTCGTCTCTTCCTCCTGGAGCGGTTCTGGTTCATGCGCGAGGACTGGGACTCAACGACACGCTTCACTTCTTACTGTGTAATCATGGCTCATCTATCTATCTATCTATCTATCTCATAGCAACCACCCAGAACAACCTAGCAACCACCCAAAACATGGCAACTGCATAGCAACACCCTAGCAACCACCCAGAATACCTTAGCAACCGCATAGAAACACCCTAGCAACCATCCAGAACATCTTATTAACCGCATAGCAACACCCTTGCAACCACCCTGAATACCCTAGCAACCACATAACAACACCTTATCAACCACCCCAAATACCTTATTTGGCTTTTTCATTCTGTGCAGTATTCTTCAGCTGTGCTAATAAAGTAAGAAAAAGTTATATGCATGAAGAATCTTTGACAGATAGTGTCTGCATTATCAGACTGAAATGATGAAGACATGCTTAATTCACATTTATACTTTTAAAGGGATTACTGTAGTTTCACTCATATTGATCTGTGTAAAAAACACAACTTCTGACCTCACAAGACATGACGGCTCACATTCACACATATCTGATGATCAGAAGCTTCACATTCACTGTGAGTTAATGAAGACAACAGAAAAATCACAATATTAATCTATTTGGTTTATACAATATGAGTGTAAAGGTCATCAAACATACAGATCTGATGTTTTTGGCAGCTAAAGTTTATATTGATTCCTGATCATTTTAGTCACAGAGAGGATTAAGTTCATCATTTTTCCTGAGTATCAATATTTACACATATATTGAAACAATACAGTAACAATTTTTCAATATTACAAAAATGCATCATTAAAATAAATAAAATATTGCTGCATCAAAAGTGGTTTACAAAACAAGTAAAAAAAGACCAAGTTCATAGTTTTTCTATTCAATACATAATGCAGCTTCACAAAGAGAAGAGCAAGAGGTCAGTGAAAGGCAACAACGGCAAGGAAAAAAATCTCTCTAAAGATGTTTAAAATGGAAGAAACAACTTGAGTGCAAGCCAGCAAAATAATAATATAATTGTTGTTGCTATCATAATCGTAACAGTGTAAATGAAGAATGAAGTTAAAATGAACCTGAAATGAGGCTGAAATGAGTATACATTTTACTCTTATATAATATAATATAGTTGATCAAGAGATCTGTTCTTCCTGAATATCTGCATGATTGCAAATGTGATATTGATTTTATTTAACAGTTCAATAAGCACGTCTGTTTTTGCTTTATTGTGCAAACTAAATTAATTTAAATCAATCCACAGCAGAACCACTACATCTCTTCCTGTATATCCTATCTATATATAATATTTTCTTCAAATGATTCACAGTAAGGCACATATAATATCTAAATATTTTCTGGGATTTTGTTGATAACAATAATTGTGTTTTTGTGCTGGAATATCTTGAATATCTCCTGGTTTAGGACTGTCTGACTCACAAAGTTTTTCATATTCTGTGCATTAAAGGTGATATTTTCTCCCAGAAATTGATTTCCAGTGACAATTTTACCTTAATGGTCATTTTTCTTACATATTGATAAATGCATCATCTTTTATGTCAAATTAATTTAATAAATATATTCAGACAATACTGTTCAAACTTTAGCTCTCTTTATATTGACTTGTTTATTGAACTGTTATAAAAACAAAAACAAATTCTAACAAAAATATAAAAACAAATGTGTAATTGTTCTGATGTTCAGGAAGAACAGCACTCTTGCTCAACATTATATTATGATATAAATATAAGATTACAAGTTTCCAGTGTCGTCTCTAGATGTTCTGGACTGCAGTTCAATCTCTTCCTGTCGGACAGGCACATGTTCAGTGTTCCTGCACCAACACCAGTATATCCAGATGACAGCAGATATCAGAGCCAGAACCAGAGATCCAATCACAGACGGCACAATAATCCAAGACTCTACAGCTGGAAGGAGGAAGAGAACACAGATTTATTAAATTTTTTGTTATTTTTTTTAAACTCACTGCTTAAAGACTCCTGTTTTACTTACTACGCTCTTCAGTGTCATCAGGTTTGTCATCATCCGTGTCCAGTTTTCCCTTTAATCCTGAACTTGATCCTGTAGAGGAGATTAAAAGGTTCGTCACACAGTTTAGCATTTGCTGTTCAAATCATGAAGAATAAACTTCAGCTGTAAAAATAACCTGAAATATTTCTGATCTGATCTTCTCTCACCTGTGACTGTGACTGTGATCCAGATTTCTCCTTCAGAGTCCAGAACTCTGTATGTTCCAGTGTCAGAGACTGTAAAATTACTAATGGTCAGATTTCCATCTCTGTCGGTCAGTCGATCACTGCTGACCCCGTGACCTCTCGTCCACACCTCTGTCCACTCTCCACTGGAGTTTTTCTCCACTTTATCAGCATTGATGAACAGAACATCCATCTTCAGCTGCTCTCCTGTTTTCACTGAAATCTCATCTGAGGAGAAACAGAGACATGTTCGTCATTATTATAATAGGGTCAATCAATCAAGATCATAAGCACATATTGGAGACGACTAATCTCATATATTAGGCAGGATGAGTCTCATTCAGTGTCTGCTGGTCACAGTTCCTCATGCAGGATCAACACTATTACTAAAGTAAACCCTGAAAACATTACGACTGTAACCCCTGAGAACAGGGAACGAGACACTGTGTCCTGAGACGCTGATGGAGAACACCTCCATGTGACTGTATCTGAAGAAACTGTAAAATCACAGCAATCCTATTGGCCGGCAACAGCCTATGACGTCATACTAGTGTCACCAGGAAGTATATAAGAGTTGCCTAGAGAACATGTCATCCTCTTCTTCATCTGAAGGACTGAACAAGCAGCCTGGAGACATAGCTAAAAGACACAGTGTACAATAATGGCAGAACCACTCCCCCTCCTGGTCACACATTAGTCTGTTAGTGACAGTATTCCCTACAGCCACTGCCCGAGATACACGAAAAAGTGGCTTCGGTGGAAGGACTTCTCAAAGGGCTTCAAGGGCTTGAAACCAGCAACTTCACTGGGAAGGGGTTCCTTTAAGGAAATATGGCCAGGGACCAAAAGCAGCACCTTTTAGGAAGAGCCACCAGACTAACCCAGACTAAAACACAGCCTTTTACCACACACGCCTCATGAGAGGAACTGCAGTAAGCAGCTCACGCCGGACACAGAGACGGTCATCCTAGAGAGCAGGAATATCCAGTGAGAGGAAACCGCTCCACTCAGCCTAGGGTGGTTTATCAAGCAGACCTACAGAGGGCCATAGACTTGAAACTGTGATCTGATCTGGAGCTCAGGAGAGCGGTGGCTTCAGCTTCTTAGAAAAACCTCTAAATGAGAGGAAGCCGACTCACTCAGTACAGAATGATTATCAACACTTCAAATATCAAAGGATTGGGGATGCAGACCCGGAGCGTTCCTTTCAGCAGGTCGCCTGCTACTCTTAAAGGATTAGTTCACTTTCAAATAAACTTTTCCTGATAATTTACTCACCCCCATGTCATTCAAGACGGTCATGTCTTTCTTTCTTCAGTTGACCATAAAGCATATACAGTTGTCTATCTAGAGAAACCATCGGCCATTTTCTAAAAACATCAACTGTATATTCTTTATAAACACAAAATATCACCTTGAACGAACTTCTGCTTTCCGCATTCTTCAAAAAGCTTACGCTGTATGTCCTACGCCTTCCCTATTCTACTTACGGAAAAAAACTAAACTGCCGCTGCGTTCGTTCCGTTTCAACCGTTTGGGCTCCAGTGAAGTCCACTATATGGAGAAAAATCCTGGAATGTTTTCATCAAAAACCTTAATTTCTTTTCCCCTGAAGAAAGAAAGACATGAACATCTTGGATGACATGGGGGAGAGTAAATTATCAGGAAAATTTTAATTTTAAGTAGACTAATCCTTTAAAGCACTGCTATAGTGTGCAGCACATGACCTGCCGCCGTGTGTGTCCTGCCATATGAGAGCAGGGCTGGAGCTAGTCAATAATTTTTTTTTTTTTCTCCAACCACAAGATCAACTGTCTCAAGAGCTCACTGAAGCTGGGGTGATTATGGCCAGAAAGAAAGCGTTTGTGCTTCTGATCTTACATGAGCGGATCTACACATGTCAGCTGACGGCTGTGTGACAGCTTGAATCGTTTTACAGATTTGAACAGTGTGCTTCACATAAAACAATCCCTGAAGATGAAGAAGAGGATGACATGTTCTCTAGGCGCCTTATATACTTCCTGGTCACACTAGTATGATGTCATAGGCTGTTGCCGGCCAATAGGATTGCTGTGGATATTTTGAGTTTTGTCTTTACCCTGAATATGAAGATGGTACTCCCTCTCCACTTCTCTCTGACCATCAGCGTTATTGACTCTCAGAAAGTATTTCCCAGCATTACTGAAGATCAGACCCTTGATGATGAGTCACATGATCCTTTTTTGAACACTCGACCATTTTCACTCTTACATTCACCATTCTGACAATCAATGATTTTTTTTGACTGACTGTTTAAAACAATACGAGAATCGTCTCTGGCCTCAAATTCACACGGCAGGGTGACGCTGCCTCCTTCTTCCCCCGTCACACGTCGAAGAGTGTTTCCTGCAGTGGCGCTTCCTGCAAACAGACAGAAAAACATTCATGGGTCATTCTACAGAAACGTCCACTTTTGGTATGACAAAATGTCTTAAAATGTATTTCTTTTTTTAACATTTAAACTTAGAACACATTATTATATTACACTTGGACTTTATGAATACACATAAATGACAGCTTAATGATTTTTTATTTTTTTTGTACATTTATTTAAAGACTGCATGTCCCCTCTTTTTGTCACTGGTGTTACCTTACTTCTCTGGCATTTTTAAACATTTTTATGAAATATTATTTCTCATTTTTTTCAGCACATGCAGTCAGAGTTACAGAATAATAATGATAATGCAAAAAATAAGGAGATTATGTGTTATTTATTTTAATCAGGTTTGTTAAAAGTGTGATTGAATGATGTTAATTCAATTGCGCAACCATGTATTTGCTATAACAATGAAAATATTTGAAAAACCTATATAAACAAGTATGCAATCCTTTACATCTTAATTCTTGAGTGTAGCAGAATTCAATGAATGTAAAATTATTATCATGTCACATATGACATTTTATTTAATGTGACAGACAAAAAACAGTAACACCAGTGACAAAATGAATCTCCAGTGACGTATACACAGGACCAAAGATCCTTAATTTTTCAACTATAATTAAGTAGTTTGGACTAAATTTTACATTTGGTGTACAATAAAAGACTATCATTGACACTTAGTGAAAGCAGTCAGTAAAAGATCATAAACAACATTTTAAAACTGTCTGTAAAGTCGCTGCACTGAATTTAGCCAAATACCCTTAATTTAGCCATATCTGCCCAAAGGAGAATTAACAATGAGAAAGAAAAGTTAGAATCATGTAATCTTAGTGCTATTTTATGCAAAATAACTAAATGAATAGCTTTAAATAAAGTTTATCTATAAATGGGTAACACCAGTGACGGTACCACCAGTGATATTTTCATAAAAAGGTAACACCAGTGACATTTTTCATGAAAAATGCATTTTACAAAATGGCTGCTGCAAGGACTCAATCCACATGTTGTAAATTATGATATATTCACTAAATCAAGTAATTTAATCCATTTGTATTCTAGTTTTTTAAAATTCCCTAGCGATAAAATAGATCACACCAGTGCCTTCAACTAAAAGCTTCATATGAAAATATGATTTTATAATTAAAATGTCTGATAACTGAAAAGAGATAGTGGACTTTTCATTGGCCTTTCTTCATTGATCTTCAGGAAACAGGAAGAAGGAAGTCAAGTGATGCCATCAGTGTGACTTTTTCTTTCAAAATAAGAGATTTTTGTTAAAGGTAACACCAGTGACACAACACCAGGGGACAACTACATTCATTAAAAATTTTATAATATTTATTTAGCATTTGTTTTTTTTATGTCATTTACATTATATATTTGATAGTTATGCATACATTATTGTATTTGAAATGGTAGAAAAACCTGTTTGTGAGCTCAAAATAAAGCCCTTTCTCTCTGAACATGACTGTGTGGTGCTTCTGTGGCGTTTGGAATTTTTATAATTAATTAAAAAAACAAATATTGGCACATTGATGGCTCAACAAGGTTTCATTGTTCAAATAACATATTGTTTCATATTAAAATATAAAAAAAATTGTAATCCTAAAGTGTTTTTTAAGTGTAATATTTCTGTAAAGTCTAGGGACAGAAAAGTGGACGTTTCTGTAGAATGACCCATATACTGTCACTGTGTCTCTTCTGTCTACAGCCTCTACTCTTTATATTAACACAGAGGGCCAAATGGAAATCAGCCAAAGGCTTTATTGTGTTTTTATCGTCAACAGTTTTGTGAGTGTATGGGATACTTGTTACTTTGTACCTTGCTTTATACTGCATATCAAAACTGTAAATGTTTTACTTTTGTCAAATTGTAAAGCAAATCAATTCAAACTATTTACATTTAATCAAACTCTAAAACAGAGTTATTTGACTGGATTTGATTTTGCTCCAGATGTTTCTCAGTCTCCACACACACTCCTGACACTGAATGAGCCAATGAGCATCTCCAGACGGGTTACTGAACCAAAGAACCGCTCCCAAATCAACCAATCAGAGAGAACCCAATGATCCGCTTCAATCAGATCTTTCTGACTCAGACTCGACCTGAAAATCTGACTTTATCTCTGTCTGTAGATTTGATTTGATTCATTTGAATCTGTAACGTGAGACACGAGAGAGCAGGATCCAAATGCAGCTTAATATTTTAATAATAATAATAATAACAACAAGATAAACCAATCTAGTAAATTGTTGACACTACATATATGAAAGAAAAAGACTAGACAAAGAACATAAAATACAAGAGCTTTAAACACAGAGAA
Organism: Culter alburnus; assembly: GCA_028476615.1. Taxonomy (NCBI): domain Eukaryota; kingdom Metazoa; phylum Chordata; class Actinopteri; order Cypriniformes; family Xenocyprididae; genus Culter; species Culter alburnus. Next base: position 20,314 of record JAOTNS010000348.1, read on the forward strand.
ACTCTTCAAAATACAGATTCATTATTGGCATCGTATTGATGGATCCATTAAGAAACTTTAACATCCTCTTTTCCATTCCACAAAAGGATCTTTAGATTATTAAATGTTCTTCACGCTAAGAAATAATGGCTCCTAATAGAACTGATCACTGATTGGTTCTTCTGTTGCTGTGAAAAACCTTTTGAAACTTGTAATTTTAAGAGTGTAACAAGAAAAATCAATACATGAACTAATAAAACTACAAACAGATACAAGACTAAAGCAGGAAACTAAAAGACCCAAACTTCATCATAAAAGACCCAAACTTGTAAATATGTGATAAAGTTTATCTGCTGCCCAACAGATCACAAACACAGAGCGAATCTGAATCACAGCTGATTATTCTCACTTTCTTCAAAGTTAAGATCTGATCAGCTTTTAGGACAGTTTTGTGTCTTATTAGATTTTCAGTTTCCAAAGAAAGTTAGAAGCTAAAATACTGCTAGATGTAGTGAATCCCTGAACCATGTTTAATAATTAATGAACTGCAGAGATAAGTCTGGATGTGTCAGTGATGTCATGGTGTGTGATGATGTGCTGGGAAATATCCATTTTTAAAGGTGATAAAGAGGATCTTTTCGTCGACTGAGAAACCAAAGACTGTTAGTGAGTTTTTGAAATGAGCGCATGTGTAAGAACAGCCCCCTCCTTCACAGCTTATTTCTAGGGAACACCTCCCTAAACTCGTGCACGAGTATCTGAACACGAGTGTTTTACCACCGGCATTCGCTGTGTCGTGTTAGTGGATTCATTATGTCGGACTCACCGCGGGTAACTCATAATCTGCAGTTGTTACTCCTGTCTCCGGACAAAAACATTGCATGCGGCGCCTGTGGAGTGTGGAAAGTTACTGGAGCGCGCAGCCGCGCTCGTCTCTCACAAGGAACGTCATGGCAGTGATTGACAAGCCAGAGGGCCAATGTTTTGATTGGCTGATGTTTTTAAGGCCCTACCTCGTGCACAGATGATGTATATTAATATTATTCCTTTCAGTGCACCTAATAAATAGTCTTTTATCAGTTAGTAAAGACAGTTTCAAGTAATATTGCAAAAATGTATAAAACAAAACATCCTCTTTAGCACCTTTAAGCCACAAATGTCAAGCAAAGTCACTTGGTGCAAAATATAAACAATCGACTACATCAACATGAAAAGGAAAAATCAAAGATTGTTACAATTTATCAACAGAAAATGACACTGACTGATAGAGTTGATGAAGCACAACAGCAGAAGCAGCAGAACATTGAAGCATCTGAACCTGATGAGAAACAGAAGAGATGGATTATGTCACAGATTCAGGATAATAATCACAAACACATTAATAATGAGATAAAACACTTTAATTAATATTAAAATTTCTTAATAATTAATATTTCATGGCCACGACATATCACGTTCCCACAAGTTTATATGTTGTGGCCACGACAAAACTAAACGAACCGAACATGTCCCCTCCCGGTCACCGTACTAACTGTCCAATGACAGTGAGTGTTACAAGTGAGAGAGGATTGGCTCTTCAAATTGAGGTGAAAGTTGATTGGTTGCTCCCATGTGTGTATTGTGTGTATCAATGGCATTTTACCACTTGACTGACAAATGGATAAACAAAAGCATTTGGTAAATAGAGAGAAAAAAATCATTTTTCAATCAATTCTTTTTTTAAAAAAGTGATTTAAATGCACATTTAAAATTATTTACTAATAAACTTTTTGTTTTATTGATCTACGTTTTAAAAAATAAATTAAATAACCTGTTTCAAATTGGTTTATTTATTTACACATTCAATTTTTTTTTTAATTTATTGTTTTATTGTTTTATTAAACTATATTTAAAAACAGGAATTAAATAAACAACTTTAAATATGTCTATTAATTTGCCCATATAAAAAGTGATTCATTTATATACATTTTTATGTTTGAATTATTAATTTAATTCATTGATTCTTCGTTTTATTTTTAAGTGTCACTCCTGGTCCTCCATACCTTACGAGTAAAAACTGAACTAAAACTATCCCAAAGGTGACCTCGAGCTCGCAAAAAATATGGAACATTTGGATATTTTCCTCCACTGATAATTCTTTCAAAGCATAACTCTTTCATACTAAAAGATTAAAAAACGTATAGTTTGATTTCAGGAGGACTTTAACATTAGTGTCTTTCAGTATTTCCGGAGGGTGAGCAAAAACAAACCAGCACTATGAGTCATGATGTCATATTTTAAAGTTATTCACACCAGTCATTCAGTGTAATGACAGTAAGTCTGACTGAACATCATCTTTGTACTTGTACATAAAAGTACTTTTAGAAGTTTCACAGATAAATATGAAAGGAGGAGCTTGTATTGTCATGTGCTCCTTGATTTTCTTAATTAAAATCGATTATTATAGTCACTCCAACTGAGTCCAACAGTTACATAATTCATAATTCATAGAGCTCAGCTACAGATCTGTCGTGTTTCTCTCTTGAAGAGCAAAATTCATAAAGATGTGATTTCTAGCCTGATCAGGATCGAAGCAAAGTCTCCTGATTCTTCAACTACACAATTACTGTCACCAAAATCACCAAATGCTATTTAACAATTTTATTTTTTACTGGTGTGCAGATGTTGATCATTTACACACAGAATATGATCAGAGAGTTGAACCCACCAGTGGATATCTGTCAGGAGCGTCCTCCATCTCTCCTTGAATTTCTCCATGCTGAGGGAACGTTTTCTCTTTTTGGCTCTTCTTCTGCCCTGACTGACTCCTTGTTGTTGCTGCATGATGGAGGCCATCTCTGTTCTTCTGCTCCAAACCCTCCAGCCTGTGAATACAATCACAAATATACAATAATATGAAGAAACAAACGTCAAAAACACACACTCACATTTCATCATATAAGCATTAGAATTTCCCTTCATCTTTGATCCATTTAGAAAGTGTGAAAAACATGCAGTAGCCCTTAGTGACAATTGATCTAGATTGACCTGAACACTCGCCAGATTGATAAACTGTTACTGTACATCTGAACGTACACTCTTAAACAGTGCTGGGGAAAGTTACTTTGAAAAGTAATGCACTGCAATATTGGATAAGAAAAGTAATGTGTTATGTTAATTTTTTTGTTTTGTTTTGTTTTGTTTACAAAAAAGTTATTTTTTGCACAAATAAAAATATGTGTTTTATTTAACACATTTCATTATTGGAGGTTTGGAGATTTTGCATTTGACTGATTTTATTAATTTTGAGAAATACTGAATCTTCTTTTGTGCGAGTAAGATTAATAAACGCTCACATTCAGTCTAGAACTACAATAACATCATGTTCACACACACCTCAGCTCTCTCCTGATTTCTCTCATGGAGACAGGAGAGCCGTCAGTCAATAACTGGGAAACAATGTAACCTGCATTACTTATTTGGAAAAGTAACAGATATTCTGTTGTAAATTTTAAAAATAATGCATTACTGTAGTTACTTGACAAAAGTAATCTGATTTTGTTACCCGAGTTACTTGTAATGTGTTACCCTCAACACTCTTAACATCAGTCAATCAAGCTTTATATTACGATATTATTTATGATAATCAAGCACTATTTAATGACAGAACTTTAGTAATTAAACTAATCTTAGTAATCATGTATGAATGCATATTTGTCATTTTAGCTGAACTCAGGACTGATGGTGCTTAAGATATTGTTGGACATTCAGTGTTTCTGTATTAAAAAAAATAGATAATAGAAATAGATTCTACTAATGACAGATGCTACTAATAAAAACATACAACGCATTGATGATTGATGAGCTGCTGGGTTCATGAATATTAATCACGTTGTCAGCGTTCACTCAATCTGATTAGCTGAAATCAAAACAGGGAAGTAATAGATGAGCGCCAGCCAATGAGATTGCCATTTGAGCATTAGATCTGCCCTCTACTGGAGAAACCAGCATCTCTTCTGCTTGAAGATTGTTCTGAATTATGATTAATTCCAAATGAACAGTGAAAACATGTGTAATTTAAAAATACTACTTTATTTTGTCATGAAATGTAGTTAAAAGTTTTGGTTTAAAGCTCAAATTTGTGGTTTATTGATAATTATTTGAAATTTTGATGTAATGTTGTGAGATCCAGGCGATCACAGGGCGCTTCATGAACCCAGCTGAGAACAGCCTGACCTCGGCTAGTGCTTCTGACGTTTGCTGCTGGCTCTGATGACTCTTTAAACGAGATATAGTTTGTCTTGTGTATGTCTAACAGGCGATCTTTGCTTTCATGAATCTAAAATTTGTTCCTGGGCAAATCATTTTCGTGGAGGGCAAAAAAAGTGAAGTTTAATAACTTGATATATATTTATTTAAATTTACCATTAGAGCGTTGACTTTGTATGCTTTTATGACTGAATTGTTTGTTTGTCTTTATTTCTTATTGTATAGATTCTTATACTTCATACTTATACTTTTATTACGGCTATTATTGATCATTAAAACTGACTTTTAACAAAAAGAGACAGTGCTGTTTTATGTCATATTATTTCATTTTATAAGAAGCTAATTATATGTAGCCTACATATACAGTGAAGATAATCAGAGTACTTATGCACATATTGCCTGAACCATACATTAATAAGTTTTCATATTTTTAAAATGAAATGAAAAGAGGCAGGGTTGTGTTTTATTTCATTTTGTTATAAGTATAGCCTACACTATGGAAGCATATGTAGCAATATTCAATTTGAAATGTAATGTGCAAAATGGCAATGCATATGTAAAATGGCAATGCATTTCTGTGTTTAAATTTACATTTTCCATTCCATATATGCAATGTTTGGAGCAAAATGATAATTCAAATTCAATAATAGAATTTACATTTGCCATTTCCTACACTACGTTTAACAAATAATTTAAACATATATTTTAATGCTTTATAAGTTGCAAAATTAAAATGAAAATGTATTAAAGAAATGATTATATATGTTTAACACGGTCAAGCCAAAACTGTAGCAAAATGATCATTTAAATGTTATTTTTCTTAATTGCATTTACACTCACAGTGCGATTGCATTTTCATTAAATGCCCCGCAATGAAGTAGCAAAATTCAATGTGGATTTGAAAATGCATTTCCAGCCGATCAAGTCCCCGCCCCGCCCTGTCAATCACTTCATTAAGGCGGGGCCAGGTGTTGGAAACATGGCGGCAGCAGAGTTATGAAGAGCGAGGCATAAACTGGCAGATGATGCTGATCAAGAACAGAGAAATGTCAGTGTTCCTGCAGATGATGCGCTTCTGTCAGTGATAGAACCAGTACGTTATTAGAAGCATAGATATTTATGGTTAGGCGTCTCGCAGTGAACGCGCCTGATGCTCGTGAGGTGAGCGCGCTCGCGCAGCTCGAAGTGCTGAAACAGACGCGTCGAGTGTGCGGTGCTTTACAACAGGTTCCTTTACTCATAGAAATAATCTTAAACAAGATGTCCAAGATTATTGCTTGCTCTATCAATATGATGTCTGTTTTTCTCTTTTTATCGTTCTGATTGTTTATGCATCATTTATAATAATAAAACTATAGTCCATCTGGATGCTAATGTGTTGTTTATATTAATAATAATAATAATTTCTATTCGAAAAAATAATGTTTAAACCTCTCTTTCACACACTAGAAAGCACCCCATCCAGCCCATCTCTAATGCTCCTAAAGTTCACTCTGATGGTGTCTTGTCTCTCTTGGACAGTTACACAGAGTCATTCTTCTCGGTCTGAGCAATGAGTTTTTGTCTTTTTAAATCTTTTTTTTTTTTTCTTCTATGAAATTTCATTTTCAGCCATCATGCCACAAAACTCCAGTTCCAGCACATCCAAAGGCACTACTGGATTTGTAAAACTGAATGTTTCAAGATGTTGGAAATACAACATTTGATAGAAAACACTATCAGTTAAAAATAAAAATCACATCAATTACCACTTTTCCAGCAGATGGCGGCAGAGGACCATTTATTGACTCATTTAAGACATTTCCTGTAATATTTTTTTCATGTTTCGCTTTTGAATAAAATTAAACATTATGAAATCAATCGGTTTAAAATAAACGTTGTCAAGGTGATGTATGAAGTACTCACAAAGTCTCATGAAAAACAATAACTTGAGCATGAATTACACAGGAAGTGCTCTCCCTTTATACTCACAGCAGCTGTCAGTCAGTGCAGCTCAAGATCAATGAATTCAGCACACTTGTGAAAACTCTTATTTTGTTCAATGAATCTGTGCATAATAAATCCTTAATTTACAGTGTGTTGATGCTTTAGTATTTAAGTGACTATATTCTGATTATAAACAAAGTATTACACTATTAAAGCTGTTAAAGCTACCACAAGACATTAAAGATAGCGACACCCAACAAGTGACATTTCACCAGAAGTTTTCCAGCTAGTTTGTATTATTGCGGACATTCTAAAGAGCGCTTCATGCATATGGTCCATTAAAGGGCCCAAACTGTGCTAAGAAAATATCCTCAACATCATCACCTGTTCACATGTGCTTTAGTGTGTGAAAGATGGGTTTAGACATGACCAGTTATTTTTGGGAATATAAATTACTATTATTATTATTATTATTATTATTACAAATAACACTCATTAGCATCCAGATAGACTACACATCGTTTTATGAATTAAATGATGCATAAACAATAATCGGAACGATAAAAAAGAAAAAAAGAGACAACATGCTGATAGAGCAAGCAATAATCTCGGACATCTTGTTTAAGATTATTTCTATGAGTAAAGGAACCTGTTGTAAAGCACCGCTCACTCGACGCGTCTGTTTCAGCACTTCGAGCTGCGCGAGCGCGCTCACCTCACGAGCATCAGGCGCGTTCACTGCGAGACGCCTAAACCATAAATATCTATGCTTCTAATAACGTACTGGTTCTATCACTGACAGAAGCGCATCATCTGCAGGAACACTGACATTTCTCTGTTCTTGATCAGCATCATCTGCCAGTTTATGCCTCGCTCTTCATAACTCTGCTGCCGCCATGTTTCCAACACCTGGCCCCGCCTTAATGAAGTGATTGACAGGGCCGGGCGGGGACTTGATCGGCTGGAAATGCATTTTCAAATCCACATTGAATTTTGCTACTTCATTGCGGGGCATTTAATGAAAATGCAATCGCACTGTGAGTGTAAATGCAATTAAGAAAAATAACATTTAAATGATCATTTTGCTACAATTTTGGCTTGACCGTGTTAAACATATATAATCATTTCTTTAATACATTTTCATTTTAATTTTGCTTATAACTTATAAAGCATTAAAATATATGTTTAAATTATTTGTTAAACGTAGTGTAGGAAATGGCAAATGTAAATTCTATTATTGAATTTGAATTATCATTTTGCTCCAAACATTGCATATATGGAATGGAAAATGTAAATTTAAACACAGAAATGCATTGCCATTTACATATTGCATGCCATTTTGCATATTACATTTCAAATTGAATATTGCTACACATATGCTTCCATACTACACGAGGTGAAGATAATCAATGAACCACATTTGTGTGGCACCTCTTGTGTTTGTCATTCTCCTTGTAGCATGTGCAAGAGACGATTCTCTGTTCAACCAATCAACATTCAGCAGAGTCTAGCTCCACCCTTTTTTTTTTACAGTCTATGCTACATACCCACCCGGACAACTGTGCTACATACACCAATGGAAGGGTCCCAAAAAAATGGTACAGCTCTGGTTATTGGTACCATTCACAACTTCTGACAATGGAAATGGACATAATTGCGTACCGTAATGTATTTGTCTTCTGAAGCTCAAAGTATACTGTTATAGAGGACTCAGGAGGTGTGTCTGTGTTCAACTGCGGTGCGCGTGAACTCGCTGTCAGAGAAAGCGCTGCCGGTAACGGTGTATATATACTGCAGAAAAGCGATATTGAACTAACATATTTTAATAGAGAGATTAGAACAATTACATTTTGACAACACTGTTAAGAAACCTCAAAGCTGAAAGATTCGGAGCTTTTGGAAAAACATTCGGGGCTCCAGCCCAACACTTGTTCCGATTTCTAACCAGTTTCTCAGCGTTCGGCTGGTCGCGCATAAAACAAAAGCTGCTCAATCTCTGTATGCTTTTGTGAGCTTATTTTATCCATTATCGAAAGATCTAAAAAAAAAGTACATACCTTTACTCACCCTAGTAGTACGGAGCCTCGTAGAAAAATCAGGATGAGAGCGACCCTCCTCACCGACGCAGGCCGCGTCAGTCACACTTGTTTTCTACGGCTCCGCCTACAACAACCCAACCCAACCCTCCGACACGTGACTGTAGCGGCAGCCATTCTGCAATTCCGCGGCCGCCACCTACCGGAATAACATTAAATAACAAAAGGGCGGAAAATGTAACTAAAAATTCTTCTAATTAGAATTGTTGGCTTAAAAAGACTAATAAAACCTTGGAAACATGTAACTTTTTTAGTAAATTCTATTTGGTGATGACAAATAACCGGATCTTCCCTTTTGTTACCACAACAAAATCGTCTACCCTTTCCCTCCTTATCACACATTTATTTTTGTCCTTGGATTTTGAATTTGCTTAATGTCCTATATTTCTGAAATGTTATACGGTCTTCTTGTCCAATCTTTTTCTAGTGCAGCACAGGATGTGTAGTTTAGGCTCGTGTGTGCATTACTCACCATTTCTGTCGCCATTCTCCAGTTCTCCTCTATAGCTTTCAGCGAAGCCCCACAATCCAGTTTATGCTCTTCCCAATATTTACTTCACCTTTGCTGCAAATACATTTTTTATCCATACCCCCATATATCCGACTCATTTTTCCAGTACTTTTTAGATACTGCGTCAGAATTGACCTATTATATATTTCTGGGTTTAATGTTGCCAAATCCTTCATTCTGATCATTGCTTTTCTTTCCCTTTCGCCTCCTTTCTTTCCTCTGTATATTTCCCAACAATCCTCTACCGATCCACCCATTTGATCCTGTTCTGTGTTGTTGTTGTTTTGATCTGCACTCTTCCACGGGGTTTCCCCTCGCTTAGACATCCAGAGAGGAGGAGCAAATGTACAACCACACCCATCCTACCCTAACCACAAGTACAAAACTCTATCTCTCCCCATTCGACGTCCAGAGAGCTGGAGCTGGCCATCATAGACTCTGCAGTATCACTTGTGTTTCTTTTATTACACACATTATGCACAGTAAAGTGACTCTGTGTTTGTCGCCCTCTACTGGTGATTGTTTGAGTGCAGATTGAGCTGTTGAAGATGTTGATCAGACACGTGACTAACAGAACAGTGTGGAGATTTCTGAGTCCAGTTCATCCATTAATGAGCACTAATAATAAGACAAGAAGTCCATCAAACACTGAGCTTCTTCTGTTCAGCTCCACATACGGCTGAATATGATGAAGTTTATTTGAACAAGATCTCTGATCATTTCAGTCTGATTCAGTCCTGAATGTGTCTGAATCTGTGATGCAGCAAGAGCTCAACTATCTGAACTTCCTCTTCATATTTCACTAGATTATTATTAAAAACACATTTCTGAACATAGTCAAAATATTTAATTCATACAAAAATACAAACCTACAAGATTTCTTACAAAAGTGGTTTAATTTTTTATAATAGATACTGTTGTGCATCTGATCTATTAACAGTCAAAAACATGTAAAGTCAGCATATTTTTAAATAGAAAATTACAAAAATACAAAATATTCACATTTAAGTCCAGTTTCTTTCACAGACACAGTTATTCATTCTCACTGTTCACACTATGAACACTTTCCCTTTTTTTCACAACAGTTGATGAATAAAATAAGTTTACAGAGCAGTTGTGGCCTAATGGTTAGACAGTCGTTGGGTTCGAGTCTCAGCAGCAGCAGTGAATGTAGATGGAGGGAGTGAATGAACAGATCTCTTCATTAACCTGAGGAGCAGATTCAGTGTGTGATGATCAATACTGTGTTAAAATATGTTCAGATTCCAGTATTATCCAGTGATGTCACTGTGTCCTGTAGAGTTTGATCATGTTCTCCAGACCCTCGACAGAGATCTTCACAGACCTTCAGTGTTTCTGGATCTCTGATATCTCAGTTCCTCTTTCCTCCTTTCTAGTGACACTCTGACATGATCTCTGAGCCGTTTGTGTAACACCACAGCAGTCACAATCAGAACCACCAGAATCACAGTCAGTCCAACTGCCACAATCCAATAACCTACAGCTGGAGGAGAAAAGTGGGAAGAGAGCACATATTAAAATGTTTATTTTTGTAATTCACTGTAGAATGTAGTAAATCTCTCCTGCTCTGTTTCACTCACTGTGATGTTCAGAGTCAGTTTCATCTTCATCTGTGTTCTTCAGAATTGATTCTGTACAGAACATTGAAAGATTCGTCATTCAGTTTATTATTAATTTGCTGATTAAAGATAATATTTCTGATCATCTGATCTTCTCTCACCTGTGACTGTGACTGTGATCCAGATTTCTCCTTCAGAGTCCAGAACTCTGTATGTTCCAGTGTCAGAGACTGTAAAATTACTAATGGTCAGATTTCCATCTCTGTCGGTCAGTCGATCACTGCTGACCCCGTGACCTCTCGTCCACACCTCTGTCCACTCTCCACTGGAGTTTTTCTCCACTTTATCAGCATTGATCAACAGAACATCCATCTTCAGCTGCTCTCCTGTTTTCACAGAAATCTCACCTGAGGAGAAACAGAAACACATTCGTCATTATTATAATGATGTCAATCAATCAAGATCATAAGCATATATTCAGTTTTGGAGTGTCTCATTCAGTGTTTGTTGTTTCAGTCCTGCACTCAATACCAACACTATTAAAGGAAAAGCAGAAATCTCATGATGATGATTTGATCAGTTTTGACTTTACCATGAATATGAAGATGATACTCCAGAATTTGTTGCTCCACTTCAGCATGAGCACTCAAAAAGTAACGCAAAAAATTAATAATTATGATTGGGACCGTCTTCTTTTATGATATTATAATCATTTGTAATTTAATGTTGTGTATGGGCTTAGTTGCTGTGTTTCGGAGTTACTGAAGAACACATCCACAACAGGAGCTACTATTGACTACGTTACTTGTTCAAGTTTATCTGCTTTTATGGTTTGTTCCTTGTCCAGAAATGTCAGTTCTAGTTCTCCGTTATACTCCTATGGGTTCAGAGTTTTAAAGACCACAATGCAGAAACACTAAACCAAGTTGATCCTGGACTTTTCTCATACTTCCTGTTTCCTGTTCTGTCTGCCATCTTTGTAGTTTTTCATGTTGTTCTCAGGTGTCTAGTTTGCCTCCTTAGCTCTTGTGTATAAATAACTCTTGTGTTTCTTTTATTACACATATTATGCACAGTAAAGTGACTCTGTGTTTGTCGCCCTCTACTGGTGATTGTTTGAGTGCAGATTGAGCTGTTGAAGATGTTTGATCAGACACGTGACTAACAGAACAGTGTGGAGATTTCTGAGTCCAGTTCAGTCCATTAATGAGCACTAATAATAAGACAAGAAAGTCCATCAAACACTGAGCTTCTTCTGTTCAGTTCCACATACGGCTGAATATGATGAAGTTTTATTTGAACAAGATCTCTGATCATTTCAGTCTGATTTCAGTCCTGAATGTGTCTGAATCTGTGATGCAGCAAGAGCTCAACTATCTGAACTTCCTCTTCATATTTCACTCTATATATTATTAAAAACACATTTTCTGAACAATAAATATTTAATTCATTCAAAAATACAAACCAACAAAATTTCTTTCAAAAGTGTTTTTTTCACAATAGATATGTCTTGCAGATTTATACAAAGAACAGTGAATATCACTGATTAAACAATCAAAAGCAACATATAAATATAATTTTTAAATAGAAAATTGTATAAAATATTCCCATGTACATCCACACTGTTTCTCCTTTACAGTTTGACACAGTTATTCATTCTCTCTCTTCACACTATGAACACTTCCCTGTTTCTGTACAACAGTTGATTGATAAAATAAAAACAATAATTGCTAGTTTATGGAGCAGTTGTGGCCTAATGGTTAGACAGTCAGTGGGTTCGAGTCTCAGCAGCAGCAGTGAATGTAGATGGAGGGAGTGAATGAACAGATCTCTTCATTAACCTGAGGAGCAGATTCAGTGTGTGATGATCAATACTGTGTTAAAATATGTTCAGATTCCAGTATTATCCAGTGATGTCACTGTGTGTCCTGTAGAGTTTGATCATGTTCTCCAGACCCTCGACAGAGATCTTCACAGACCTTCAGTGTTTCTGGATCTCCTGATCTCAGTTCCTCTTTCCTCCTTCTAGTGACACTCTGAACATGATCTCTGAGCCGTTTGTGTAACACCACAGCAGTCACAATCAGAACCACCAGAATCACAGTCAGTCCAACTGCCACAATCCAATAACCTACAGCTGGAGGAGAAAAGTGGGAAGAGAGCACATATTTTTATTTTTAATTCACTGTAAGAATGTAGTAAATCTCTCCTGCTCCTGTTTCACTCACTGTGATGTTCAGAGTCAGTTTCATCTTCATCTGTGTTCTTCAGAATTGATTCTGTACAGAATATTGAAAGGTTCGTCATTCAGTTCAGTATTAATTTGCTGATTAAATAATATTTCTGATCATCTGATCTTCTCTCACCTGTGACTGTGACTGTGATCCAGATTTCTCCTTCAGAGTCCAGAACTCTGTATGTTCCAGTGTCAGAGACTGTAAAATTACTAATGGTCAGATTTCCATCTCTGTCGGTCAGTCGATCACTGCTGACCCCGTGACCTCTCGTCCACACCTCTGTCCACTCTCCACTGGAGTTTTTCTCCACTTTATCAGCATTGATCAACAGAACATCCATCTTCAGCTGCTCTCCTGTTTTCACAGAAATCTCACCTGAGGAGAAACAGAAACACATTCATCATTATTATAATGATGTCAATCAATCAAGATCATAAGCATATATTCAGTTTTGGGGGACCAGATGTAATAATTTAGATGAAATCCACCATTGGAAAAACTCAATCCAGTCAGAATATTAAATGTGTCTCATTCAGTGTTTGTTGTTTCAGTCCTGCACTCAATACCAACACTATTAAAGGAAAAGCAGAAATCTCATGATGATGATTTGATCAGTTTTGACTTTACCATGAATATGAAGATGATACTTCAGGATTTCTCGCTCCTGTTCTGTCTGATCATTATAGTAATAGACTCTCAGAATATATCTCCCAGCATCACTGAAGATCAGATCCTTGATGATGATGTCACATGATCCTTCTTTAAACACTCGACCACTACAGTTTTTCTCCTGACACACAGGGATGTTTTCTGACAAACTGTTTAAACTGAAATCAGAAATCTCTCTGTCCTCAAATCCACAAGATAGTGTGACGTTGTTTCCCTTTATTCCTGTCACAGATATAGAGCTGGATTCTGAAAATACACACAGTAAATATTCATTCAATACAAAGTATCAATACTGAGGAATAAATGTGATGTTTCTGTCCTTTTTCTTTAATCAATATGATCATAAATGTTACAGTAGAGTTAATTAAGTGAACTGGATTAAAATAATAAATGAACAACAAGTATCAACAATATTAGCAGTGCCACATTACAATGATTCAGATGTTGATGACAGTATAAATCAGTATCAGACGTGTCAGTGCAGTTATAGTGAACTCATGAACAATTATTAATCAATAAACCAGAAGGAACTGCATATAGATGTTGTCAGATTGTGTTATTTATATAATATGATGAGAAATTTCAACTATAAATTCATAAATACCCACAAATCACTCGACTGAGAGACACACCAGTAAAACTATTGACTAGAATAACTATCTTCAACTAAAAATCACGAATGTTTGTGAACATAAATGATACTGACCGCTGTGATAGACGAGACACAGCAGAAGAAGATTCAACCTGATGAGAAAACACAAGAGCTGTGATGATGATGAATGATGAAGAGTGATATTACACAACTGACTACAATACACACTACATTAAACTCTCACTGTATTAAAGATTGTGATTCACACGTGGATCATACATGTTAAAGAATAGAATAATAAGAAACATAAAACTATAATTGATTTTATCTTTGTTTCTCCCATTATAGAAAGCACAATGGATGTGTGTGTGTGTGTGTGTGTGTGTGTGTGTGTGTGTGTCACCTACATCGTGGGGACCGGCCACCGGTCCCCACAATGTAAATTAATTATTAAAAATACTAAATGGTGTTTTTGTGAGAAATAAGGTATGCAGAGGTTCCTGTGATGGTTAGGTTTAGGGTTAGGGGTAGGGTAGGGGGAAAGGAAGTACGGTTTGTACAGTATAAATGCATTGCGGCCTATGGAAAGTCCCCACAATTCACAAAAACCTAACATGTGTGAGTGTGTGTGTGTGTGTGTGTGTGTGTGTGCGTGCGTGCATGTTTTCATGATTTACAAGGACACAAATTTCATGGGTATTACACTGGTATTATGACATAAACATGAATTCATGAGTTCTCATATTAAAAATAGGTTTAAAAACATACTAACAATGTTTTATTAAAAATGCAGACAGTTTTCTGTGATGTAGGGTTAGAGGTAGTGTAGGGGAGAGAATGTACAGTTTGTACAGTATAAAAACTATGATACAAGGATAGTGAAGCAGGCAATCATCGCCTCCCAGCGCACAGAAACAGCCTTCGAAACAGTCATGATGTGAAATCACGTGACTTTGGCACTTTAATATATGCTCCATAAAAACTGATTCGTAAGAGTTCATAATGGTTTCGAAGCTTCATGAAATTAAGTGTTTAATTAAAGCTGCAGTCCGGCATTTTTGGCCCTTTTCACAATGACGTCAGTTAACTTCCGCCTATAAAGCAGTGTATCAGTTGTTCCGTCTTACCTTCGCGCTGGCGACTTCTCGGGAAAATGCTTTAATAACTTTAAATGCAAACTGTTTATGTCAAGGATTAACACAGTCGGAAACTTTTCGTAACGTTATTTATTATTTCCTTTCTGTAACTGCCTTGTTTAGGGTTTCCGCGAGCAGAAACTTTTATCACTTTTATATAAAAGTTTTATCACAATGATTGTGTGTCCACACAAATCTGTTAGCCTATTTGGAATAACAAGAATATTGTCTTTAAAAACAAATCTTTAAAAACAAATTGGTAGGCTATATTATTCTTGAGATTTATTTACGAGTGAATGGACACCTGAAAGCAGCACATCCACATGTAATACTCCGAAGAATTAATGGTGTGAAGATTTTAGATAATTTTACATCATACCAGTTTAAACTGAACTGCTGCAATATATTAAGATTGTATAATTTGTAAGAAGTGTATTGAAAATACAAAACAGTATTCATTTAATGTTATTTCCTGCAGAAATAATTTGATTTCATTCATTTAATGGTGCTATAACAATGAGTACTGTTGTAAATCCTCTGTATATTTTTGTATGCGACAGTCTTGTTCTGCAATTAAGAGATGAATGATGATGTTTTTTTACTATGGTAAAAATGCCATGTACAGGAGTCCGTTTTTACAACCTTAACCATCTTCATTTAGAAATATTAAACACAAATTTTATTTATGTATGTCATGTTTATTAAAAATAGACTTTGATACTCAAATTAAGCATTGAATGAAGTTATTTTTACTGCACGTAACTGTCGGAAACATGCGTTTATTTCACAAATACTGACAAATATAAACAGCTTCATCTGCAATAAAGACAGCAAAGTTTGCAGGTTACTACAGGCAGCATAAAGTGTATGTATGGCTTCAGAGCGTATTCAACTCCTCCGACTTCAAGCAGCAAATCTCGCCGATCGTAAGTTTGTTTGAGATCACCTCGCCTTGAATTAAATGAAATTAGGCGACTACAGTCATCCTCTAACCACATTTGTGGCATATGTACAACTATTGAGTGCACTTCATTCGAGCCGCTCTAGTATGAGTATACCCCTATGCTGGCGGAAGGGAGGATCCACAGCTTTGAGTCCGAACGGAAGATGTGTGACGTCAGTGCGCATCTGCACGCGTCTTGCGCAAGAACGATCTGGTCGGTATAATAACGCAGCCTACTCTGACAGACCGGTCTAAAATAGTCCGAATATAAACTCTTATCATAAGTGTACCATAATGATTCAGGGTAAGACAAAAACACGGTTTGGAAAATGGATTCATGATGTACATTCTCATTATATAATTTTTGTAAATTTTGAACACAAAAAAGTTTTAAAAGCTTTAAAGTGTGTCTTGCTCCGCCAATTAATAATTTCAGCGCACCGCTGCCTTTATGCCTTACTTATAGTTGTTTCCCTTTTCATATCGATTTATAAAGTATGCTATTTCGGAGTAGGCTAATCTAATGGTAGAACATTAGAACAATTATATTAATAACCCCACTATTAAAAACACAATCACTGTCATCATCATATCACAGCATAGACTTTGACTCTCCTAACATCACCTGCAGGTTTAGTTTTCCACAAACAGACAACTATTTACATAATAACAAATACACGCAAGCTGGCGTTATAATTAAGAAATATAAGAACTTACATGGTAAAACTTCTGTAAGTCTGTTCAGCTTCAAAATCTCAAGACAGTGCAGATCTCAGACCATCTGAGTGAGAGATGCTGCTGAAGACCAGAGCAGCTCCTCCCAAAAGCACGCCGCCTTAACATTTATGGCAAACCATTTTAACATTTAATCCCTAAAATGTAGTAGGCCTATCTAATGCTACTACTCATTTTTAGATACAAGCAGTAGCTATTCCATTAGGTTCTATTAGATTATTTATTCATTTGTTATAGTGTTTAATCTTTAGATAGCCTGTACCTTTTTAAAATATACTACTTATTCCCTAGATAGTTCTTAATCATTAGATGGTACTCATTCACTAGATAGGCTACATTGGATACTAATATAGATATTAGTATATATTCATTAGCTATTAGCACTTATTTCAATAGTGACTAATCTATTGTTACTATCAAGCAAGTTTATTTATAGCAAATTTCATACACAATGGTAATTCAAAGTGCTTTACTTAAAAAGAATGTAAAATAATCATAAAATAATCTCAACAGATGCATAAAAATAAAAATAACTATAAAAACAAAGATTAAAATGTATTTAAAATGTATTAAGAAATAAAAAGAATAAAGGAGAAGGATGCAGATAAGATAAAGTCAGTTCATTCATAGCAAAGTGCTTCATGTATTGAGATCCTCCATTGAGTGATTTATAAACCAGTAACTAAAATCAATCTTAATGCAACAGAAGTCAGTGTAAGGACTGTGATATGATCATATCTTCTGCTCAGTGTTGTGTTCGAGCTGCTGATGGTGTTTTTAGGAAGGTCAGTGAGGAGTCCATTACGGTCCGATAAAGTCCAACTCCAAAATCACAAGATTCCTGACTTGAGTTTTATCTATTTGACTTCAAGAGTCTAGAAATGAATTCACCTTGAGAACTTCATCTCAAGTTTATCTCTTTAACTGAAGGAAGTTTGGCTCATCCAAAAGTTAATAGTAACACATTTCAAATGTTTGCCATTGACTTCTATGAGGATCTGTCATTCAGATAAGAACTTATTCAGTAGATACTAGAGCACATTTATTAGATTAGTACTTACTCCAAATGTTACTAAGACTTTTTGTTTTGTTTTGTTTTACTGGTAAGATTTTTAAGTGAACATACAGTGGTCATTCTGACTTAACATATGATGAGTAATAAACTGTATCTGTGAGCAGCAGTTATCAGGGTTCAAGAGCTTTAAGGCCTTTAAGCACATGTATTATGTTTTATTTACCAAGCCTACCCATCTAGATCATAGATGGAAAAGACCATTTACAGCCAATAAATCACATAATATACAATCATTTTTTTGTTTACATGTACGCCTCAGTCTGCCTGGAACGCTAGTCTTCTACAAACACACACACCAGATCTACACTTGAAGAGAACGACGCGCCGGCGCCACCATAGGAGTTTTGTGACCGTCAAACTAATGTGCGATCAGGGCTGAAACAGCCTTGAGGTCATGAACGCATGAACTAACTGTTCTGCATTCTTCATTAAGAGCATATGCTGTAGTTTAGATATATTTTTCAGATGGAAGAATGCAGTTTTACAGATGCTAGTAACATGGCCTTCAAATGAAAGATTGGTATCAAAGAGCACACCCAGGTTCCTAGCTGACGACGAAGACTTAACAGAGCAGCCATCAAGTGTTAGACAGTATTCTAGATTATTGCGTGAAGAAGTTTTCGGTCCAAAAATTAGAATCTCTGTTTTTTCTGAATTTAGTAGTAGGAAATTACTGGTCATCCAGTTTTTTATATCAGCTATACATTCTGTTAATTTAGCGAATTGGTAAGTTTTGTCAGGGCGTGAAGAAATATAGAGCTGAGTATCATCAGCGTAACAATGAAAACTAACGCCATGCTTCCTAATGATATCTCCCAAGGGCAGCATGTACAGAGTGAAAGCAACGGTCCTAGTACTGAGCCTTGCGGTACTCCATATGAACTTGTGATTGATATGATATCTCATCGTTTACTACTACAAACTGATAACGGTCAGATAAGTATGATTTGAACCGTGCCAATGCAATTCCACTAATGCCAACATAGTTTTTGAGTCTGTTTAGAAGAATATTGTGATCAATAGTGTCAAAAGCAGCACTAAGATCCAGTAACACTAATAGAGAGATACAACCACGATCTGATGATAAGAGCAAATCATTAGTAACTCTAATGAGAGCAGTCTCAGTACTATGTACGGTCTAAATCCTGACTGGAAATCCTCACAGATACTATTTCTTTCTAAAAAGGAACATAGTTGTGATGAAACTGCCTTTTGTAGTATTTTTGATAGAAAAGTGAGATTTGAGATTGGCCTGTAATTGACTAAATGTCTAGGATCAAGTTGTACTCTTAGTAGTACTTTTTTTTAAATATACTATTTATTCATTAGATACTAGTAGCCTACCGATTTCAATAGTAACTACTCTATAACTAGTAAGCCAGTTTATTTATATAGCACATTTCATACACAATGGTAAATTAAAGTGCTTTACATAAATTAAAATAATCACAAAATAATCACAAGAGATGCATAACAAATAAAAATAACAATAAGAGCAACAATTATTGAAAAATATTTAAAATGTGTTAAATATTCAGAAAAAAAAAGAGAAGGATACATAGTGCAGTTAGATCTGTAACAGTGTTCATTCAGTAAATGCACAGCTAAACAGAAGTGTTTTGAGTCTGGATTTGAACTGTTGAACACATCTGATCTCTTCTGGAAGCTGGTCCAGCTGCGGCTGACATAACAGCTAAAGCAGACTGTCTTTGTTTAGAGTGAACCCTTGATATTTCTATCTGACTTGATCCTGATGATCTTAGCGATCTGTTAGGTTTATATTCATTGAGCATGAATGTTTGAACTCACACAGTGAACGCCCGCCTTAATGGTGTTTTGGGAAGGCCATTGGGAGTCCATTACAATAATCCACCCTGATGAAAGCATGAACAAGTCTTGACTGGAGACAAAGCATCTAATTCTTGCAATATTTTTGAGATGATAATATTCTGATTTAGTTGCTTTTACATGACAACTGAAACTCAGGTCTGACTCCAAAATCACAAGAATCCTAACTTGATTTTTAGTTGTTTGTCCCCAGAGTGAAGGTATGTTTTCACCTTCAGAACTTCATCTTTGTTTCCAAATGCAATGATTTCAGTTTCTCTTTGTTTAACTTGTTACGTCCATAGGGACGTATGAATTTATTTTATGAATTATGTATCTTTTTGTTTTTCTCCCCGTTTCTCTATGCTGCTCTTGCCCTCCTGTTTGCTTGACAGGCTCATGAGTGCCACCTGAATCCTATTGCAGCTCGTTAGGTGGAGTATAAATGAAGCTGAAGACGTCCAGTCTGAGAGAGAGACGGAGAGACCACCATCTACTGGTCCCAGTGCTGTTTGGTTTCTTTTTGTGACTATGTTTTGCTTGTAGTGTTCAGGTAAAAAGCTGTGATTGTGTTCAGCTATG